>CAJNIZ010041402.1:5514-21009 GCA_905231905.1 Symbiodinium pilosum
CCCAAAGGAATATTCTATCTACTTACGGGGGGCTACAACCCCATATATACCCTATTATCATATAGGTAGTTTCCATTTTCTTTTCCATTACCCCTATAAAACCCAATGATATAACCCACATTCTATCTACTTAAGGGGGGCAATATTGTCATAGACATCGGGTTTAGGGCTTGGGTTTAGGTTTATGGGAACATATAGTACCGTGATATACGAGATGTTCACAAATACATGGAGACATGTACGTGTATGTATATATATATACATAAGGTTTAGGGTTTTCAAAATTCGCAGTCTCTTTTTGGGCGCGCCAAATTTTTGACTTATTGGAGATAGATGCGGAGTCCTACCATGTATAGAATGCATTGGCAGATATTCACAGCAGTGTTTTATGATATTGTCGGAATATCTCTTTTGGCGGTGTATAACTTAACATTCCGAAGGGACCACAAGATTTCCAGCCACAATTTGTGTCTACCGGTTTCAAGTTTAGGGGGTTTAGGGTTTAGGGATGCATGTTGAGGTTTTGATTTTGATCCGGCTGAGAAGATTTTGTAGCCTTAATTCGGTGGGGTGTCTCGAATGTGAAGGTGCCCTGCACTAACATGGAAGCTCGACTCCTGGGAACATTTATTTACACAATCCCCCTTCCCAACCCTTGTTTACCAAGAATGGCCTCCAAGAGGACGTGGTATCCCTAAACGGGAATGCTCCCATAAGAGGGGGCTGCTGAATATTATTATCGCTATGGAAATTATCCTCTCGAAGCCATTTAAAGTGCCATTGTCTCGGGGGTTGAGTGCTGTTTCGTGAACTGTATATCCTAATCCCTAAACCCTTTGGAAATGGCTTCGGGCTTAGAGTTCAGGGTTTTAGTCCCACTGAAGTAGATAGAATATGGGGTATATGGGGGTCTTAGTATAATATGCCCAAAGCCATTTTCTATCTACTTAAGGGGAACTATATTGTAAGCCCTAGACTCTTGTATGGGCTTCCATGATTCCCCAGACCCCCTAAAGGATCCAAAAAATGGAACGCCCTAGTAATCCCCTAGTTTCCCCAATGTAGTAATGGGTTCATATTGGGGGGGTTCCATTTTTTGGATCCTTTAAGGGGTCTGGGTCTCTGGAGCTCGGCACCGGACAGCTTCAAGTCGAGAAATGCCAACACTTTGATGTTCCAACGTGCCCGAGACGAGATGGCCCAGCTGGGCAGTCAGTCTAACCGGGGCTATCTTGGTTGCAGAAGAATGGGGCCAGGGTTCGGTGGAGAAGGATGGCTCTTGTCTGATGCCTGCCTACAAGACCTTGAAGTTCTCTAACATATTGCACGATGATGAAAGGAACAAGGTATGCAGTTATGTAGGATCTTACATTACCATACAACCACACCTCTGACGATTTATCAACACTAGGGTATCTTGGAACTCCGCCCACGCATGAGAATTCTGGTTTAAGCAATCCCACAAAGAGAGATAAAGTAGATGAGATATCTTGCGCAGAGCTTCATAGACCCCAAAAAAGAAATCCAGGACATGCCCATGTGAGGTCTCGGATCTTGTCTGCGTCGAGAAATACTACCGTAGTACGATTTCGAGAACTTGCGAATTTTATGAGGACATCAAAACTGGAGATCTGTACTTTTCCCTAAAGCCTAAACCCTGAACCCTTACTAAATAGGGGCGGTTCTCTCCTAGTGGGGGTGGCCCACATTTTCAGAAACTCCCAGATCCCAAGAACAGGCAGCCCCTCAACTTTCAGGGTGTTGGATAGCTTTCGGCTCTGTAAGCCCTAATTTCTAAACATTAAATCCCTAAACCCTGAATCGCGCAATACAGATCGTGCGTGACACAGCATCTTATTTCTTGGGAAGCATGGTATTCTAAGACGGCAAGGTTCATGCAGGAGTTTTTGTATCAACATCTTCTGTGATTCCGAAAGATCCTCTTCCCTAAATCCTAGGAAACTACCTTAACTCTTGCAACAACCCTTTAAACCCCAACCCCTAAAACCTTAATCCCAAACCCTAAACCTTAAACCCTGAAACCAAATTTGAAACCCTAAACCCTAACCCTAAGTCCTTCAAGTTCGGGAATTCCTCTCCGGCACTTGGATCACCAAGACGGGGTAGGCCTTCGTGGTCGAGCGCGCGTGCGCCAGTGAAAGCAAAAGCTGCAGCGTCAAGGGGTGGCGCTGGGTTGCTGTTAAGAAACCTAAGTTCATTTATTTGAATATGGGTATATAGTCTATATAGTAGATAATAGGGCTTCCTTAGTATAGTAGCTTAATTTAAGTACAGTAGCTTAATTTAAGTTCCTTAGCAGCAACCCAATGAGGCCTCAATGTAGAGGTCGGACAGTGCCGCCACGCTGCAACAGTCGCCGAACATGGTAGCCTCCGCAAACCAGACCCCAAAATACCACAATCCTTACTTTCGGGACTCCCAAAAGGACCCTCTACGTATCAGAAACCCGGATGTTATGATAAGTCTAGCGTCCTGCCTTGAAGGAGGGTCCAATATGTGAGAGGTCTGGACTGGGAAGGTCCCCATTACCCAGACCCCTAAAGGATCCCAAAAAATGGAACCCCTTAATCATCCCCTAGGTTCCCCAATGTAGTAATGGAGCCATTTTGGGGGGTTCCATTTTTTGGATCCTATAGGGGGTCTGGGTAGGGATGCTTTGTATTAAATTCTAGTCCTAGTTCATTTCACGTTGACTGGGAAGGAAGGATGGTGCGCTTAATACTTTTGGGGTATGAGCAGCCTTACATACATGCCATACATGCAAGGAGGTTTTGAGCGGGAAAGGGACTACGTTTTCCGTGGGGTACAGGGTCCAGGGATTTTCCTAAGGTTGAAACCCTGGGATCCCTGTCAACCTACGATGTACCCTATATGTACCCTTAAGGGTCCCTAGAATACCCCTACAAGGCCTACGGCCCCATATGAGGGCCCCATACTTCTAATCTTAATCCCTATATCATTCCACTTTTATAAGGTAGTAGTTTCCATTTTCTTTTCCATTATTCCTACATAGCCCCAAACTTCTAGCCTTAGAATTTTGGTTTAGAGTATCTAGAGCGGGAGTTTTTGAAACTGAGGTTGCTGAAGCATAAACAGAACCCTAAACCCAAACACCTTAGATCCTGAGACCCTCAACTGTAAGGTTTAGGGGTTTGGGGGTTTACGGGTTTATGGTTAAGGATTAACTCTAAAGCCTAAAGCTCCAAACCCCCAAAAGCCTCAACTGCGGAATTTTTTTCATCCTTAGACCCTAAGCCCTGTGAAGTCAAAAAGGGAGCCAGGATTTTGAGACATTCATAACCCAGACCCATGATTTTTAAAAAAATCCCCTTAATAGGGATTATAATAAGGATCCCAATATGAGGGCCCTTAAAAGGAGGGGGTTTATTCATCATGGGTCTACATTATCTCAGAAGAGGTGTGTGTGTGCTAAACCCCAAACCCTAAACCCCTAAGCCCCTTAAACCCTAACCCTAAGCCCCTAAATCCAGCAGATCTGAAAGTTGAATGGAGATTTCATCAGGTGCAAGATTTAGGTCGTCAGGCTTGCCACTTGGGGGCCCAATTGCAGGTTCATGGGACACAGCAACTACTTGGGGGCTTCCCAAAATTAGGGGTACCAATTTGGGGGTCCTCAAAAATGAGGACTATAGTACTTTGTTGTTTATATTGGGGTCCCCCTATTTTGGGAAACTGCCATTTATCTCCTTAGGAATTACTTTTCTTTGCTGATAGCATCACCTGAAGGAAGTATCAAAGATAGTTGTTTATCATAGGTCCAGGGGGCTTGAGTGGGGGAAAGCAGTACCCAGTATATGTCCCAAGATCTCACAACACTGCGGCTAGGAGCACCTAAAAAGAAACCCCAATTGTTGGAAACGCCTGCATCAGGAATTCCTGAGCTTCTTACAGGGAATTTCTTGGGACGTAGGGCTTAGGCTTCACAAGCCTAACTTTCCTGGGGCGAGAACCCTGCACTCCGCGCGTAATTGGCGGGACCCCATAGGCCATAGCATCTCGGATGGTTGTCCAAATTATAGCCCTTTTTTGGGTACCCTAAATATTAGGTGCCGTAGTATAATAGGGACCCAAAAAGGGACCATAATTTTGACAACCACCCAAATCCCTGCTGGGTATTTGAGGTATTTCAAGACGTGCATTCTCACGTCCGGCATGGTCGAGTCGCAGGCAGCTTGAGAGATGCAGTTTACTGAAGCTACGCGGGTTACAGGGGTTTGGGGAAGTCCGTTTGAAGGGCGTATTGGTTTTATATGAGCTATAGTCTAAACTCCCTAAAGGGGGGGTTATATAGGTGATTATACGGGGGAGCATTATAGGGCTCATTAAGGGGGATATTAGGAGTTTAGACAATGGCTCATATAGGGTCGAGGGGTGCGGAAGGGGCCTGGAGAATTCGACTACGAGAGCATCGAATCGAAAAAACATGGAAGATAAAATGAAAAGCGGGTGTACAGGTGTACAACGGTTTGTGAAGGGATTGTGTAGTTGGCGACTAAACAAGTAGGATAGGGTTTGGGGGCATAGTTTATGACGCTTATAGAGGTACTCTGAGTGAGTACTGTTGGCGATTATGCAAGCATCTACATTGCGGGTTAAGGTCGTGGGCTTCAGGTTGAGGAGGTAGGTTTTAGGCAGCATGGCTTAGAGGTTCTCAAAAGAGTCTCCACACAGAAGACTTGACAACATGCCCCTATAGTCTTTAATGTATTTCAGGATCTCTCAAGCACATCATGACACCATGGAGGTTCTCAAAATCCTCTCTCTTTTGAGGGATTCCGCAGAGACTGTATAGTTTCCATACAACGACCATGAGGATGGTAGTTTCCATACATAGGGGACCCCAATATGAAGACCCCTTTTCACTGTTGGTGGGCGGGCCTTGATTTAATAAAGTGTTGCCTCCGCCGGGGGAGGAAAGGCCTGGGATGCCACACAACAAGGATGGCTCCTGAAGACCCTTGGGAAAGATCTGGGCCCTCGACATCAGCAAGCTCAAGGCCCACCCAAGCAAAGGCTGGGAGAGGGACGAGAAAGTGAGCTGCCTGGTGCGTTGGGCAGTCAAGCCTAGGAACACGCTGTGGCTGCACCTGCCCAACAGTGCCACGTGCGAGTCATGGCAGAGTAAGTAACTGGGCCTCGGGGACGGCCAGAAAAAGGCCTTCTGCCAGTACTGCTCGAAAGTTTTCTTCCGGGAGGCCGACAAGGAGCAGCACGAGAGACGCTGCAGTGCCCAGCCTGCCCAGACCCCCCTAAAGGATCCAAAAAATGGAACCCCCTAATAATCCCCCAGTTTCCCCAATGTAGTAATGGGTTCAAATTGGGGGGTTCCATGCTTTGGATCCTTTAGGGGTCTGGGCTGGAGATGGAAAGCCGGGAGAGAGAGCTCCCTATTACTCCGCTAAACTCCTGTGGCCTAATCTCAAAGTCCCAAGATAGTATGCTATACCACATGGGAACATCTGATATAAGGAGAGGGGAGGGTTTTCATAGGGAAGGGGAGTATTACTCTTTTACTTTCTGCTCAGTCTTGAATACGAAGTATTCCTCATATACATAGACATGTACACTATACGTATATGTATATACATATTCGTATAAGCAGACAACTTTTTCTGTGTACGTATGAACAAAGATATGTACGGACACATGTACAAGTTTACATGCAGAGATCTTCATATATACTGGGCTCATGCTTAGCCTAGGGGGGTGGAGAGTTTCAAATTAGGGCCAGTGGGTCAGTAACCCAGACCCCCTAAAGGATCCAAAAGAAGATCCAAAAGAAGGAACCCCTTCATAATCCCCTAGGCCCCCCAATGTGGTAACGGAGCCGTTTTTGGAGGTGGGTTTTTAAGTCCTTTAAGGGGCCTGGGTAGTAAGGTGAAGGATGGTGAAGGTCATGCACAGACGCAAGCTGCTTCCCAGCACCCGGATAGAATCGACCAACCAATGCTCCTACAAACTTTTTAGCCTGCGTTAGGAACTACCCTCCTGAAAAAATGAGATGGAAGTCCAAAAAGGCCCCTAAAATGAGTTCAAAGGATTTCAATTTGAGCTAAGACAACGGCACTATTTAGGTCTTGTCAAGCTTTCTGGGAAGATGACCCCCATATGGTATCTCCAGAACATGGACCCCCAAAAAGCACAACACACACACACAGAGAAAACATGTACTAGGGTTTAGGGTTCAGGGTTTAGGGACATTGTGGGAACTGGGGGAGAGCCATTTTGTGGATCCTTTTTTGAAGTCTGGCTCACTGACATTCCCCGCGTCTTGCAAAACTTTTAGCCCGAGACAAGCTTCAAATCTTCAACCCTAAGCCAGAGGGTCCATGTACCCAATATTTAGGTACTTGAGTTTAGGGGAATAGTGATTACAGTACAGGTTTTGGCTAAGTATATGATTATTGGGTACTTGGACCCTTAGGGTAAAGCCTAAACCCTATACATCCTGACCATGGCAAACAAGGACCCAAGGGTAATGTAGGGGCCTGCATACTATAAACTGAGTAAGGGGCTCATTCTACTGCAGTTCTTTAAAGTGGCTATCCTGAATTGTTCTTCTACATCGTCAGAACCCTGTATGCAACGATAATTTCCGTTTCCTGTTCTACTGCCGTTTACATTTGATTCTCCCCTACTCTAATAACCCATGCGCTCCTGCTATAGCCCTAGATCCTATTTCCTGCATATTAATTCCTATGACTTTTGAAGAGACCCCTAGAAACTGCAATTATTTGGTAGTTTCCCTGAATAGGAGGACCCCGATAAAGACCCCAATATAATCCTTAGTATGGGGACCCAAAAAAAAGGTATCCAAATTTTTGTTTAGACCCCTAAACCCTAAATCCTATCTCAATGATTCAGGTGGGTCGCCTAGTGGTTCCCCCCAGCTCAACACTCACTGCTGAGACGCAGGGCACTTGGGTGGGAGGTGGAATGAGCATTTGGCATTTGCTTAAGAAAGGAGCTTTAGGGGGATGTATATGGGGGGGTAGGTTGTAAGGGACAAGGCATTACCCACGAAAGATATGCAGGCGCTTATAGTTGAGGTTCATGGGACGTCGTAACCACTGATGACTGGGCTGGTCAGCTTACTAGTAATCCGACTGAATAGCCTACAGGAGGATACCCCAACTATGAGGGTTGCATGCCCAATTTCAAGTGGTTCCCGAGCCCATGAGCCTCCAGGTGTTGTCAGGACCTTTGGCTTGGGGTTCGGG
The DNA here is from genome assembly GCA_905231905.1 of Symbiodinium pilosum. Classification (NCBI taxonomy): domain Eukaryota; class Dinophyceae; order Suessiales; family Symbiodiniaceae; genus Symbiodinium; species Symbiodinium pilosum. The sequence goes on from CAJNIZ010041402.1 coordinate 12,777, forward strand.
GCGCGGCGTACTGGCTTGTTGTGCTGCTATGGAAGTACAACGAAGCTACCTTTTTCGGTGTTTGCAGAGGTTATATAGGGATTATATAGAGATTATATAGGGATAATGGACAATAAAATGGAAACAACTATTTAGGGCTTATACCATTGTCAGGAAAGCATGGCATGGATGGAACCCCTATATAGCCCCAGTTTCCATCTCATGTTCCACTGTCTTGTCCGAAGCCCTAACCGTAAACCCTAAACCGCTGGAATCTATCCCGCTTTAGGGATTGAGGTTTAGGCTTGCGGGATGGGACTCTGGGGTGTATCGCATGTGGTTGAGGGTGTGTAGTGAGGGTTTCATCATGGGTTCTCCCACTTAGGGTTTAGGGATGTCACACACCCCTCATCCCAGACCAACTAAAGGATCCAAAGAATGGAACCCCCCCAATATGAATCCATTACTACATTGGGGAACCTAGGGGATTATTAGGGGGGTCCACTTTTTGGATCCTTTAGGGGGTCTGGGATGCTACCCCCCATCGTTAGCTTTCCCCTTCATTGGACTGAAGTAGCCCTGACAATCCTTTCCTATGCTAAATCAAAGGAACCTGGGGGAAGTAGCATTGGGGGTTAGAAGGGGAAGGGTTCATACGTCTTTCCACTGGCTTATGGGGCTTAAGGGTTCGCTTCCTGTACAGAGGTTGAAGGGCTTAGAGTGCATGATTTGACGCCAAGCAAAAGGCAGAATTAACATAGCGCTTTAGACCCAAAAATATCACAGGCATGGGTTCTCGAGCGCTAGAAAACTGGTATTTAGTATGGGCTGACGGAATGGGATACAGAGACCACTACGCAGAGTTCTTTCAAGTCTCCAGCAGGATCCACTTCTCCATTCTGACTGAGCGTGGATCCTTGTAAAGAGTTCCATCATTGCAAAGGAACTCTCACTCTCAGCTACCACCCAGACTCCCTAAAGGATCCAAAAAAATGGAAACCCCTCAAAGACTGGCTCCATTCCTAAGTGGTAGTTTCCTTGAATAGGGGGACCTAAATATGGACCCCAATATACTATAGTCCTTATTATAGGGACCCCAAAAAAGGTGCACATAATCATGGGAACCCCCCCATGTTGGGGAACCCATGGATTCTGAGTGAGTTCCAGTTGTTGGATCCTTCAGGGGGTCTGGGTGGTCAGCTTGGAGCGACTACGAGAGCTGGCTTCCTCTCCATGCAGCACTACCTGGGTTCTTCCGGTGTTATCCAGGGCTGTTGAGTAAGCCCTTTTTCCCTTTTGGGACCTAAGTTAGAAACCCTAAGCCCTAAACCCTAAACCGAATCAGCTACATATTCAAAAAACAGTATGGTTACTCGGGATCCTAGTATCGGAGTGCCCAGTACCATGTCTCTTGCGAGAGGATCGGTGAGGCTGAGAACCCAAACATTCTCAAAGGAAATCGGGCCCTAAAGGGGCACAGACCGCAGGAACTTAGATGTGCGTTCGAGGTTCCAGGGTACATTGTTGCAGATGTGACCGTCGCAGCCACGACAAAGTTTTCGGGTGCTACTGCTACCATATTGGGTATGTGCACGGATGAAGATACTACAGGACCCCTGTGTTCGGAAACACTCATACATTCCCCTGCGATAGTACACATAGTCGCTGCCCTACTACCCGAGCTACAGTCTCTACTCTTTAAAGGGGGATTATGTAGGATGCTTATTCTAGGGTATATGAAGGGGGATACTAGGGTTACCAGGAGTTTAGAAAAGTTCATATAGTCGCTAAGATTGCCCATGAAGAACTCGTCATCGCAAGGTTTCGGTCACTTCTGCACTTCCTCTATGCTGGGGACGACATGCTTGGTCGGACCCCTGGGAGGTAGGGAAAAGCCCAAATTCTAAGAAAATTAAGTCTAAGGTGCAGGGCTCAGGGTGTGGTAGGGTTTCGGGTTTTGGGGTTTTGGATCCCCATTGTCTCTTAGAGCTACAGTTATCGATAGCACAAGTGTTTCGCAGTGCCCTATATAATCCACTATAGTAGTTTCGATGTTCTTTTCCATGTTCCCTATATAATCCCTACAAAAATCCGATATGATCCCTATGAAACCCTATATAACCCTATATCCTAGGACCCCTAAAAGGTCTTTGACTTTCGAGGGCTGACGATTTCAGAGTTTTGGACTGAGGTACTTAATTAGGGACTGGGGCTCAGGATTTAGGAGTTTAGGGTTTAGGGCTTAGTTAAGGATTGGGATTCAGGATTTATAGTCCCTCCTTAAGTAGATAAGATATGGGACTATCATTCAGGATTTAGGACTAAACGGCTGAGGGGCAGTTTGGGCTAATGCTGGGCTTTAGTCCAGCAGTAGTCTAGAACACTGAGGTTTCGGGCTTGTGGTTCAGGGTTGAGGGGTGTTGAGGTATGTCAAAAGCAGCAGCGTAGTCAAAAACATTCAGGGATAGGGGCTGCATCGGAAGAACAGGCATCTAGGTGAAGAGTTGCAGTCATGACGGTCGCCACTGTCATCCCCTCCCCTAACAGTAAATACTCCCAATATATTAGAATATACCATATGAGCTATAGTCCAAACTCCTCCAAGGGGATAAAAGAGGGGAGTTTCTAGGGGAGTACTATAGGGGTGTATTAAGGGAGATACTAGGAGTTTAAACCCCAAACCCCTACACCCTAAACCCTGCATATTAGGAGGACGGGGAGGGGAGTAGGGCAATTGATTGCCAGACTGCTTGTCTGACTTTCCTAGTTGCAGACTGGTGGCTTCATTCCCAGAACCCCCTTAAAGGATCCAAAGAATGGAACCCCTTAATAATCTAGGGTTTAGGGTTTAGGGGTTCAGGGTTTAGGGTGGGTTCCCCGATGTAGGAATGGAGCCATTTTGGGGGGTCCTGTGTATGAAGGTTTTAGCACATCATACATCAAGTATCAAATCTGCATGCAGCGTTTTAACCTCTCCCGCTTGACTCCCCCCGAGAAGGCAAAGGGCCCATAGTGGGGTCCCATGCTTGAAACGTTAGATTTCCAACTTGGGTCCAAGTTGCACTGTAGTATTCTGGGTTGCTGTTAAGGAACTTAAATTAAGTTACAGTAATGGGTATATATAGTAAATAATAGGGTTTCCCCAATATAGTAAGTTAATTTAAGTTCCTTAACAGCAACCCAGTATTGTCCGTTCTTCTGCAAATGGAGGTTCATGGGGTTTACTTGGAGGTTCATGGGACTCGCTGACTACGTCTTCCTGGGCTTCATAACACTACTCATACTTTGGGTCTCACTTACGAAGTATTATGCTCCCAGCTACAAGGAATTACAAGGCTGCATGGACCTTCAAGTAGGAACTAGACGTGTGATTCGTGGTATTCTTGGAGAAATGGGCGTTTCCCGTGCGCAACGTTAGAAGGGCAACTGGAGACCACCTGGAGACCATTTGTATCATTGGGGATTTCACAGGGGCTACTTGGAGGGTCAGGGGGACTTAGTAAGTAGGTTAATAATTTAGATCATTGGGGTTACTATATGGGTTATAAGGGTTATTATACTACTTACTAAGTCCCCCTGACCCTCCAAGTAGTATAGGGCCCGTGCTTCTGCCCCTGACTAACAACTAGTAAGTTGTGCAGGCGTTCATACGGGCTCGTCGTTCTGTGAAAGCAGTCCGAGTATTCCGCTCAAAGCCCTAAACCTTGAACCCCCTAAGTCCTAGAGGAAACCAGGGGATTGAGAAGAGAAGCCTAAACCCCAAAATCCCACAAACCTTTCGAGCTACTTTTTCGTCGTTTTAGACAGTGCGTAAGGCGCTGTTGGGCAGAACACAGGCTTGACCCTCGTGGTGGAGTCCGAAAACAAAGTTACACCACAAACCTTACCTGGTCTAGCCTTATCGTCCCCCTTACGCAGATAGAATGTGGCTTTGGGTATATTATAACCCATTTTCTATCTACTTAAGGGGAACCTTCAAAGAAAGTTACTAGATACCAAAATATTAGGCGCAACCACCTTTTCTTTTAGGTTTATAGGTTACTCCTAAATAGAGCACGAGGGAGCAACAGCAAACGTCTTCTTGTGGAAAGCTCTTTCCAAGGTTCCTTGGCCCCTCATACCGCCATGTACCTGGTACCGACCTAAGGACCAAGAAGGTTTTTGGGTTCAGGGTTTTGGGGGTTGGAGGTTTTGGGGGGTTTGGGATTTAGGGTTGAGAGTTTAGGATTTACGGTGCATGGAGGAAGTCTTGCACCACGTTGAACCTCAAAATACTGTACTTCTTGAAGTATAGGGTAGATAAAGTGGTGCGAAATTTCCTCCATCCACAGTAGGGTCTAGGGTTTAGGTTTCAGACCTTCAGGCTTCGGGTTCAGGTTTTCCTTTTCTACCCCAAAATACGTTTGTATATCGTGGCCGGTGGTCCCAAAAGGACCCTGAATTTCTGAAAAATGGGAGGAAGGCAGGTTCTCAAGCTTATGGGATTTTGAGGGGTTTCGGACTTTTTCTTCGTGAGTTCTGCATGGATTGTACAGGTTTAGGTTTTCGGGTTTAGGGTAGGCTCACTGTGTGGGTTATTCGTTTCTGTGAAAGGTGTTTTTTTGAATCCGTACACTGGGGCTAGTTACATTTTAGAGAGAGGGGTGTTCCAAATTTAAGAAACACCCGCAACTGCAATCTTCTTTCTACATACTCTCAAGGGGACTGTGCAGCAGAGGCACGGCACGACGTAGCAGGGCCTACAGGAAGACTCTTCATCCAACACACGGTGGGTCCCACAAACAATGTGGTGCATTTGGGATTTAAGCCTCAGCTGGTAAGGAAGGGTGGGCGAGCTGCACAATACAATTATCACAGCAACTATGTGTAGCTATTACGGTTTTGGCATGGATGCTCTGGTGACTGTGTGCACTTGCAACACGAACGTTGTGCGGCTTAGCATAGCGGCGGGTCTGGAAACCTGAAAGGAACGCTCCCAATTGGGCGTGTGTGGAAGTGCTAGGCTGATTGCCCGACCTCTTCAACTTCCTACCAAGTCCTGTGATCCTCTGAGCAGGCAAGCGTACTCCACTTTGACGTCCCAGAAACTCTGACGGAGGGCTTGTGCTCTTCCAAGTGACCTACATATATCAGAGGCTGTGTTTGATTTGACCCAGAAATGGACCCAGAAAGCTACCCCAGGCCCTATACCTGAAGCTTCAGACCCTCAACCCTAAACCCTAAATTCAATCCATAACCCCCAATAGTGGGTTAAGAGTGTCGATTGACACTGAATCGTAAAATTTGTGAACTCCAAAACTCAGGGATATGATAGGCTTCAGGGATTCCAGAATGAGTTGTATTGTTTCAGGATTTGGGTGTAGCGTTCCCCTGGTTATGAAAAGTCACAATATTCACATGGACTATATGCCCAGGCGTCCATCTAATCTTAGGAACAAAAAACAGTGTTTGTAATTTAGAAACAGTTTACTTACTGGAGCTGAAAGAGGACTGGGGTAATGTACACTGTAGTAGTTGCTATAGAGTGCCCTAGGCTATACTACCTCTATATCCATTCCCCCATCTTCATGAAGCACCTGGGAAGAAGCCTTCGTGTACCCCCCCCCCTCCATTGCCGAGCAACCCAACCCCAACCATTGTAAGATGTACCAACGCAGCCTTTAGTGACCCCCCATCTCCCCAACTATAGTCCTGCATATTATAATAAGATCCCCATATACCCCATATTCTATCTACTTAAGGGGGACTATAAGGCCCACTAACTCGGGTTTAGGGCTCAGGGTTTAGGGGTGGAGGGGTGTTACGGCAAGGGGTGGCCCTAAGGCGGCCTAAACTGTGTGGTGCCCAAAGATTTTAGGTTTTAGTTAGGGGCCTAAATAATTACCAATATTGGTAGGGATCAGGGATAGAGATTAGGGTTTAGGTTTAGGGTATTGGTAGGGTTTAGGGATAGGGATTAGGGGTTATATAGGGATCTACTATAGTAATGATACAATGCGAGGTTGATGCTGCTTCCTTCTATGGGCTCACCAACCAGCGTCGAGCTCTCAAAGCACTGGCTGTTCCCAGACCACCTAAAGGATCCAAAAAATGGAACCCCTGAATAATCCTAGGGTTTAGGGGTTTAGGGTTTGAGGTTTCGGGTTTGCGTAAAAGATCCAAAAATGGAACCCCCTAATAATCCCCTAGTTTCCCCAATGTAGCAATATCGGGGGGGTTCCACTTTTTGGATCCTTTAGAAGGTCTGGGTTACCGATCATGGCCATGGCAGGTTTTTGGGAATGGAGGCAAGACGACCATGACTGCAAGGGTTGTCCGGTTTCCATTCAATGCTTGAAGGGGATACTTATTATCCATCTCATAATATTGCTGGGTGTTCTGGTGAAGATGAATCTCTTCAGGACCATTTTTGTACGCCCCACAAGTACCGTTAGGGTTTAGGGTTTAGGGTAGGGCACTATGAGCAAACCGAGTTTGCTTGCTCCATCTTCTGACCCAATTTTTGTAAGGCGGATGCTTCGGTCTCAGCTTGAAGGAATATTTCCCAAAATTCCTCACAATACTGGCCCCTATCGTATTGTAGGGTTCCTATTAAAGTCCTATGAGAATTTCCCCATTTGGGGAATAGTAATTAAGGCCTGTAGGGTTGTTGGCCTTCTGCTTGCATGTCAGAGTGTCGTGCTAGGTTTTCCTGTCTAGTGATGAGGGATGTAGCGTCAAAAGAATGGCTTCTTGTGTGGGAGCGGTCACAATGTATGGCTACTTTATCAGACCGTCATGTTTGTCATGAAACGCACAGTAACCCAGACCACAAGACAGACAGTCACAACGCCAGGTCAAGCAGATGCTCTCAATCCTTGTCTGTCTTCAAATCTACTGAACCAGCAGGCCTTTTCTCTGCAACACCACTTCCTAGAACACCTAAAGGATCCAAAACAGGAAATCCATCAAAAATGGCTCCATTAATACATTGGGAAAGCCAGGGGAAACCAGGGGATTATTATGGAGTTTCCATGTTTGGGATCCTTTAGGGGGTCTGGGTCAGAAGCGCCGTAAGGCTTAGTCATATACCATAAGCCCTTGTGCCTTCAAAACAGGCAAACAGGTAAGCCACAAGGCGCAAACACCCACAATCCAGGTTTGGGGCTTTGGGTTTAGATTTTAGGGTGTAGATTTGAGGCTTCCAGGGCTTCGGGTTTGGCTTAGGGTTCGGGTGTAGGGTTGGATTTTAGGGTTTGGGTGTAGAGTGTAGAGATTAGGGTTTAGGGTTCAGAGATGAGGGAGCGCTAAGGTCCAGACCCTTAAATCCAACCTTCAAACTCCCTCTTCTAAATCCTAAGCCCTAAATCCTACACCCAAGCCCTCAACTTCAACCCAGAACCCACAACCCTACATGCTCTAAAAGCATCATCAGGCCTGAAGCACTACTGCGAGCTGTCTGTGAAGGATTCCTTCAATGAGGCAGGCCATGACCTCAACAAAAAAAACAGACCCCTGATTAATAAACCACCCTCCCCTTAATAGGGATTACAATAGGGATCCTAATGTTCAGGCTCTTAAAACCGAGAGGGGTCAGGAATCATGGGTAAGGTCTATTACCTTTTTCAGGGGATGGAAGTCTGTCGATTTGAGAGGGCAGGGGTCGAGGGTGTAGGATTTGGGGCTTCGGATTTAGGATTTAAGGGTTAGGATTCAGGACCTCTGAGGAGCCCTGTCTAGAACGAATACAAGATGATGTTTGTGCTGCCTTCGACATAATAGTGAGCTCACTTGAAGAAACTCTTTTTGTGGTTTGGGGTTCAGCAGTCTAGAATTCACGGGTTGAATCATGCGTGCTTTGTGAGTGTATCCGGGATTCCTTATCTCCTAGAATCTAAAGGGACTTTAATGGGAACCCCAAACAGGCAACCCCAAGAATACAGTAGGAATATAATGCGGTAGGCATATTCCTATTATATACCTACTGTATTCTTGAGGTTCCCTGTTTGGGGTTCCCAATTAAGTCCCTTTAGAATCCTGATTCCTCGACACTCAACCTGGCCGCCCCTGAAAGCATCATAAGCCTCCCCAGCCGGCCCCACAACAAAACGCAAGACCAACTTGTTCGCGCTTCCGGGGGGAGTGGGTACCAACATATGAGCTGTAGTCTAAACTCCTTAAAGGGGGTTATATAGGGAATTATATAGGGGACTACTATAGGGGTTATTAAGGGGGATACTAGGAGTTTAGACAGTAGCTCATAAGGATTATGATA
>CAJNIZ010041402.1:21109-34009 GCA_905231905.1 Symbiodinium pilosum
TTTAGGGCTTAGGTTTTAGGATGACCCAGGACATATGGACGTCCATGCTTCCACGGCAGCACTAGGACTTATACTCTTCAATTGAGATGGGCTCGCCAATAGGACTGGTAATCCACATTTTGCTGAGACGAATGCTACTGCTGCTGCGACTACTACAAGATTGAATTAACATTCCTGTGAAAACAGCTCTGCCTAAGCCCGAGCTGAACCCTAAACCCCAGATATGCGATCTTCCTAGGTAGTCAGGTAGTCCATATGTTGTTCCCTAGAAGCTGCAATGATCAGCATTATTCCCGAAAGGCCCTAGACCATTCATCCTAGAATCCCTAAATATCTAGCAGATATCCTGTACATATCATAAAGCTCTAATGTCGACCCCTGATAAAATAACCCCCTCCCCTTAACAGGGATCATAATGGGGATCCTAATATTAAGACCCTCAAAAGGAGGGGGGGTTATTAATCAGGACTCTACATGAGGGGCCATGAATTAGCTTCGACTCCCCGGATACAGAAATCTGGCCGCGACAGATAGAGGCCTCTTACAAGAATTTGATACAGGGAACGGGACAGGTGTTTGAAATAAGAAGGGGCCCCTTCCATAAGCCCGATAAAGGAAAATGTACTACAACCCAATGAGGGATATATATGTATATATATATATCTCTCTCTCTCTCTCTCGCTAAACTTGCTTTTTTATAATACCCCAAATAGGAACCAGATACCAATGGCCCAACCTAGAGTCCTATGTCAAAAAGGAGAAGAAGCAGAAGCCCTGTAGTAAGGATCTTACATATTGCATATGACAGCCAGAGGGCCGTCATTTTCTGGGCTTGAGTTGCCCCCTATGTATCTGTGTGTATGTATATATCCAACTTCCATCTCAAATGAAGGCCCTAAACCGCTAAACCCCAAAACTCCAAACCCCCTTAACCCCCCCAAATCCTAAACCTTCCAAAGCACCAGACTCTCAGCCTTGTTCATTTTATCATATTTTCTTAGAACCCCTTTGGGTTCAAATTATCTAGGCCACTAACCCTAAAGCCCAATGATGTGGTAGTGTCCGCTTTCTTTCCCACCTAATCTCCTTCATACCTGCGTAACCACATCCAATTATGACCCCTCAACCCTGAAGTCCTCAAAACACGCGGTTTAGGGTTTGGGAATTATACCTGTGTAACCACCTCCCATTATGACCCCTTAAACCCTGAAGTCCTCACGACACGGGATTTAAGGTTTAGGCTTTAGGGTAGGGACCCTAAACCCTAAACCTGGTTAAGCCCTGATCTCTTTTTTTTGCTTTCCAGGCCCACGTGCTTCAGCTCTTTGAGGCCTCCAGCCGCCTTAACGTGGAGGGCACGCAGGCCGCCGCGAACGCGAGTGGAGTGAGCTTATTACCATTAACACTCTTCATACTAATGCTAAGCACCCCCCCATCCCTAATCTTCAATATTCCTCCAGAAGAGACCTTAGGATTTGGGGGGGGCATATTACTTAGGGTTTGGGGCGGGGTCATTTTGTTGTTAGTTTGCCAGGCAATAGAACCCTGAGCTATTGTAAGCTTATTGTCTCTTGGGGTAATGATAGTTCAGGAGCGGAGGGAGATAGGAAATAGGAAGGGACAACAGGATTTTTGTGGGAAACTGACGGTTGTTAATTCAGTTTCTTGTTCTTTCAGGTGCTCAGACTCTAGCAAAGAAAAAAGAAAGGAATTACGGCTCCAAACCAAATGGCGGGTTGTTAAAAGTATGGTACCTTTTTGGGGCCGCAATCTTCTGGAGACCCCGAAAAGGATTATTCCCTATGGGGGTTTTCAAAAACTGGCCCCTTTCTAGGAATCCCAATGATAATGATGACCCCGCACCCGAATCATCACCAAACTCTGCCTTCTCGCTGGTGTTCATGCCAGATATTGCCACATCATTGTGTGGTCATCAGTTGCTACTGCTTTCGTCATTGTGGTTACTCGTCTTTGCCTTTGTTTCCCGTTTTCGGTCTTTTAGTTCTGCTTATCGCCATTATCTGGTACGGATGCTTTTTCAAGCTTATAAGCCTTCTTCAATATTGCACATGGTATCCAATAAGAAGATGAATCCCTACGGTAGCCTCTGCATACTTCCAATAACAAGCACTATTACCATTTAGTATGTCTATAACTAATACAGTTGCCTTGATTATTTCCTATTTACGATTACCATCGTTAGTTAATATTACTGTTTTCAACTGTCTAGTACTGTTACTATTCACTATTACCAGTTGCCACGACGACTACTGCTATTACTACTACTACTACTACTACTACTACTGCTACTACAACTACTACTACCACCTACTACTACTATGATGCCGTAAGACCCGGGCTATTGGAACAGAGGCCGTGAGAGCCATGGCGTTGGATTTCATCATCTCCAACTTCCACACAGTGTGCAAGGACTCCAAGCGCTTTAGGGCTTAGGGTTTAGGGTTACTGGAGGCTGGTAGGGACTAAGGGAATATAACATGTGGGGAATTTCTTGTAGGGATTACCTTCCCTTATTTCCTCCTAACCACCAGGAAGTTGAGGGAGGCTACAAGCCGGGAGTAACGCGCTCGTAGCGTTTAGGGTGGTCATCATGATGTAAGGACTCGAGGTTTATCACATTTGCTGCCTTCAAAGGTTTTAAAGGAGGTTCCAAGGGAGTATCATGTGAAAAGATGTGTTTGGTCCTGGCAAAGGATGTGATGAACGGCTGAGGTCGAGGTGCAAGTTCAGGTCTGAAGGCTTTGGGTTTAATGCCGGGGCTTAGGGTATTGGAGGCCACAGGAGCCCCCTAAACCGTACCCTAAACCCCAAAACCATGGGCATGAGGTTGGGAACTTAGTGCGCAGCTCGTAGAACCTGTATTTCCCACGCCGCATCTGCTAGCTGAAGCAACCTTATCTCAAAGCCTCCCCACAACCTAAAACCAACATAGGAGGCTATGACATGCGACACTGAAACCGTTCAGTCCACCCAGACCCTGAGCCGCATTCTTAAAGTCAAAAAGGCCAAACGTCAAGCACAGCAACTCCACATATACTGCCCACTGAAGCATGTGTCAAAATCAGAATATTCAAATGCCCTGTAGACTATTGGTGTCCTGAAGGGAAGGACTTATGGCACGTAGCCATTTCCAAGGAAATTGCTTGTGAAAGCAGGAGTGTATGTGATTGTCCAAGGTTAATGTGAGACTGGCCGTCAAATTTTTGCAGATCAGGTCCATTTAGAGGCCCCTGAAACACGAAACCCAAATCCCCAAAGACTATACTTAAACAAAACTATGACCCCTTGGCCGAACCTTAAACCCAAAGCCCAAAGCCTTAGGTCAGCAACCGGCGTTAGAGCAGCTGGACAAGTCGTTGCTGATCGAAATTCTGCGAGGCCGAAACAGTGTTGAAATAAGATTGCCGGTTGCTCGGAAAAGCTTCCATGAGGGGTTATCCAAGGGATCGGGATAATGGAAAGGAAAATGGGAACTACTGTTTGGGATTTGAAAGCTCTTCATTCTTAAGTGACACTCACTCCACGAAGGTCAGGCTATGGAACGTTTGCCTGCAGAAACTTGCGTAGGATTCAGGTTCTACCCAGACTCCCTATAGGATCCAAAAAATGGAACCCCCCCAAATTATAACCCATTACTATATTGGTGAAACTACGCGGTTATTAGGGGGTTCCATTTTTTGGATCCTAAACCCTAAATCCTAATCCCTAAACCCCATGTACCCCTATATAGACCCCTATAAACCCCTTTGAAGGGGTTCTATTTTTTTCATCCATTAGGGGTCTGGGTAGGGTCTAGGCTTCAATTCTTGCTTTGTGGGATCCCTGGATTACGCCGGATTCGAATGCATGCTGTTGCGTTCAAGGGAGTAAGGGAAGATATTCTATAACGAGTATATAAAGATTATATTCCCTTACTCGTTCAGATGGGTTGTTCTCATAATTATGGGCCCCTTTCGGTTATAGGTTAAATTACGGCACCTAATATTCAGGGGTACCATAATGGGACCCTAAATTGGGGAACTGCCCATATTCTAGCTACCGAGCTGCAGGGACGCTCGGATTGCCAGACTGCCCCTCAAGCCCAGATGAATATTTCGGTCCCTTTGTTTGAGCTCCCATAATGTAGACCAGTGAGAAATGAACCCCTCCTTTTGAGGGCCTTAATGTTAGGATCCCAATTATAAACCCAGTTAAGCACGGAGGTTTATTTATGAGGGGTTTAGATTAACGATGATTCAAAAATTGGGGGGGGGTGTATAAGGAGAGAACCCCACTATCGGCAGTTCCCATCTGGGTGCCAAAGGGAAGGGTCACCTTGTCGTTCCGCTCTGCAAGCCGTGACTGTCTGTACTCTTGACATGCCATGGACTTTTGTCAAGTTGGTTCATGGCTGAACACAGAGTTTGATTTCTTGTCACAGTAAGACACCTCAAAGGAATATACGGTTATGTTTTTGTTTTCGACCGTATTCCAACAAGGAACCATGTTACAAGAGAGTCTCAGAAGAGGCAGGAAAACCATGGCAAGATACAAGGGCTAAGCGGGCCCCAAATACAAAAGCAAACTAGGAGCAAAGAGGGCAAATCTGCTATTTGCCTGCGTTTTGGAAACAATATAGTCCCCCTTAAGTAGATACCCAGACCCCCTAAAGGATCCAAAAAATGGAACCCCCCCAATATGAACCCATTACTACATTGGGGAAACTAGAGGATTTTTAGGGGGTTCCATTTTTTGGATCCTTTACCCAAAACCTAAACCTTAAACCCCTAAACCCTAAAACCTTGGGATTATTAGGGGGTTCCATGTTTGGGATCCTGTCTGGGGTCTGGGTAGAATACCCTAAACTGTCTTCAGACAGCTCGAAGCTCGAAGGCGTGGCGGAGCGGCTGCAAAACACTTTGCAGCCCCCGGCCGATGCCTCACGCGGTTTAGGGTGTAGGGTTTAGGGTGTAGTTTCCCGAAATTAGGGAACCCCAATATAGACTCCAAAATACTATGATCCTATCATATGGGGACCCCTCAAAAGGTACCCCTAATTTTGGGGAAGGTTAGGTGGAGCCCCGGCCCTGTAATAGCGATTAAGGGATTACAAGGATCATATTAGGGCCTTATTATATTCCTATTATACCACTATTACAGGGTAGTGGGGTCTCCTAAAAAATAAACATGACCATCTTCCATGAGTTTTAAGGGGGATAGGGGGAGTTTATTTAGACTATAGTACATATGAGGAGGTGTTGAATATTGGGGGAAGAGATGGCTAGAGTGCGGGCGATTGCATGTCCGGGACACCTCTTCGAAAGGCTTTGGACCCCACGCGCTGTCCGTCATTGGGGAAGATGATGCGATGACTTTGTTTCGATCTAGGCAGTAGGCAGCAGTAGGCTTTCAAGTGAAAATTGAGTGATCGGTGAAAACCCCAAAAAGTAGCGCCTCATAGTAGTTAAATTGTTGATGAGTTGACGCTCCGTTTTTGAACGCAGCGTGGTTGGATGGGAAGTTTTTGGCAGCACTTCGAAAAGAGGCCCTAAACCCTAATTAAACCCTAAACGCTAAACCGGATTCCTGTAATCCCCAATATAATCCCGGTTTCCATGTCATGTTCCATGTTCTTTTCCATTTGATTCTCCATTGCAGGAATTATTACGGGGGATACTAGCGTTAAACCCTAAACCCTGAACCCTAAACCTTACACCCTAACCATTTCTTGTCCATTATCCCTATATAACTATGACGGGAAAATTGGTAGAGCAGAATTTTTGCAATCTTATGTTTGCTTGGCATGCAGCCAGTGATGCAAAGCATGTTGCAGCCCACCCTAAACCTTGAACCCTTAAACCTTAAACCGCAGAGCTTTGTCTGTTGAGACTTGGCGACTCGGAGTGGTTTAACTTGGAGTGGTTCTATAGTATTGGGGTTATATGGGGATAATGGAAAAGAGAATGGAAAATACAGGGATTATAGGGGTTATATAGGGATTGTAGGGTATATATTGGGGTTATATAGGGACAATGGAAAAGAAAATGGAAACTGTTATAATGGGTTTATATTGTGGCTTATATTGGCTCAATATTGGAGTTATTTTGGTTCAAGTGCTACGCAGCTAGTTCAAGCAGATAGGCAGCGCAGGCATGGTGCTCATGAAGCCAGCCAGACAAGAGAGCCAGGGGCTGGAAATCCCAGGCCTGTCAAGAGGCAGCCCTTCCCTGAAATCAAGCAAGAAGTTCTGGATGATGCCTTGGACAAGTATGTGAGGGAGATTGGATGCAAAGAACCCTTCAACATGTAGTTTCCATTTTCTCTTCCATTATCCCAAGATATCCCCTATATAACCCCTGTACAACCCTTGGAAAGCATTCATTGTTTGCTCCCACGAGATGCCACAGTGTATTCTCTTGGTTGCAGCTTGTTTGCTTGAAACCTTCAGATGGGCTTAAGGTCTGAACTCCTGAAAGTTATGGGGGATTGTATAGGGGAACTACTATAGGGGCTACTAAAAGGGATACTAGGAGTTTAGACTATAGCACAGATGGGTTTATGGTTTGGGGTTTAGGGTGCCCAGTGGTACCCTGTAGCCCTTTTTAAAATTTGTGAATTCCTTTATGCAATCACTCAATCAATACGAAAAAGCGAATCCTTATTGCAATATGGTCACTGGAGTACCAGGGATAGCAGGTTCCAAGGCAAGACCAGAGACCCCAAATTCCAAACCAGAAACAATACACCGTAGCCGTACACTTAAAAAATCGAACCGATATCTACATCTTCAACAGGGAAAGAACTACAAGACTCCGACATAGTTGAGAATTTCTCCTAACATCTCTATAAAACCGTTATCCCCAAACATATTCCCATGTAGCCCCAACATATCCCGAGACATTCCTATGTAGCCCCCTTACTGACTGTTAGTTAGTAGGGAATAAGGGAATACAATCCCGATATACCTCCTAAATAATTCACTGCCATATTCCCTACTAGGCACCAGTAAGCCTCAGTATGTCCCTCAGCAAACAGGGTCCTCGACTCAGGCACAGCAGGTCGGCTGACATAGATCGAGTTGAGGCTTTGCTACTGGGAGGTGATCCTTCACCGGGTCTTTAGGGTTTTAGAGTTTGGGGGTTTAGGCTTTGGGATTTAGGGTTGGTCTTTGGGGTGTAGGCTGTGTAATTATTGGGATGTATTGTGGAATATGGGGTATATGTAGGGGGTATATTGGGATAATGGAAAAGAAAATGGAAGCTACTACTTAGGGTTTGGGGGTTTAGGGTTTAGGATTTAGGGCTTAGTGCTTTAGGGTTCAGGGTTATCTGGGCAAGAGGATTTAGGGTTTAGAGAGCATGGTTCATTAATATTATGGGTTCTCCTCATCCGTGACTGACCTTGACTCCTGGGAAGTATAATAACTCTCTCAGAGGAAACTGAGCTTAAGCGAGGGTCTCAGGGTAAAGAGTATAAAGACAAGGTTCAGGGATTTGGGCGGGAGTTTCTTCAACCTGGGGCAGGGTTCCCGGGTTCTCAGAAGATAAACGATGTCCACTCTTAAGAACGAGATCACAGGGGGTGCCTAAAGTCTTTGAAGGCTTCTGAGCAACAACTCCCCAAAAAAAATCAGATTGCACAGAATAAAGCAGCCTTGTGGAAGGACAGTAGGCTTGATGGAGCCGGAAATTTCAGATGAGCTACAGTCTAAACTCCTTGAAGGGGTTACATATGGGAGTACTATTGGGATAATTAAGCGGAATACTAGCAGCTTAGGTTATGGCTCATATACATTTGCAGTGATAAACTTGGGCGGCGCAAGAACCGACGGCCAGTTGGGACTTAGCAAGGTTAGCCTAAGCGCTCTATCTAGGGAAGTTTCAAGTAAACTATAGTCTAGAGGTCAGTAAAAAGGGGATGATTATGGGTATTAGGGGGGATACTAGGCGTTTAGACTATAGCTCAAGTAAGTAGCTAACATGTGGGTTGCGAGGCCTATGCAAACCTTGTATAAACCCACTAGGCCCTATACTTCTTCTTTGCTGCTGGCGACCTCACATTAAGGGACCATCATATGGAAACCGTATCATTTAGTACAACCATTTGCTATATCACCAAATCATGGTAACTTTGGCAATGTTCCTGAACAGCAAGCCAGCATACTGCTACTCGAGCCTGACATGCATTTTATGCAGAGTGCGATGCTCCTCAGACTGGTCTCATACAACACTTGAAATTGTGGTTATCTCGGTCGGAACTTTCTACGCCTGCAGCACTTTCATCCTCTGAGGTTCTTCTTGCCCATGTAAACGGTGCGAACAATTTGAGTGTTTAGCGCGGGGTTGAGGAGCACTCAAGATATGTGGACGTATATGCGTGTAGAGATATACCTATACCTGTACATGTGTGCACCTGTACAGTCTTACGTCTGAATTTTGTACATGGTCTAAGGAGACCAGGAGATTCGCCCAAATTGTTTTAGTGTTGAATTCCAGGCTTGTCGCTCACCTCCGAAAACTGCATCGCCGTCTCACCAAGCCCCCCACCGTCATGATTCTACTGACCCAGACCCCTGGGCGGATCTAGAAAGTAGAACCCCCCTAAAGGCTCCTAGAGATTACCCAATAGTAGTATAAGGTACCATAATGGGGGTTCCACTTTGTAGGTCCTCCCAGGGGTCTGGGGAGTAGTTGTTACCCAAATTATCGGGGGTTTCTCAAAATTAGGGGTACCCTTTGAGGTTGCCTAGAATAAGGATTATGGTATTTTGAACTCCAGCCCATTTTGAGAAACTACCAGATGGATACATAGTAAGCACTATGGTTTCCTTGTAACTTGAAATGGTGACTCAATTGGAGTTGTTTAATAGTAACCGAGTCTAGCTAGACTGAAGATGTGTAACCGTAACCTTCCCAACCCCAACATATTCCTGTAAAGATTGAGGTGCCAAGGGGGGGCTTGACTCTAGCGCCCGCAGGAATGCAAATGGGGCTCCTTCTAAGGAGAGCTCCCAGGGTGGTTTCTCAAACATGACATGTTCTTGGGTGGATTTACAATTTCGGAGGGTGTACGATGTACGGCTAAGGAGGTAGGATTCAAAGGCATGGAAATTTCTGAAGACTTGCAGAAAAAGGCACAGGAGAATTCAACAGCCATTGGAAAGCAAGGGAGAATACAAAACTAGGCATGAAGGCAGCCTGTCATCCTGGGTAATTTAAAGCGACCTCACCCGACCTCACCCTAAATGGTGGTCTATATGGGGAGTCGTACCAAACTGGCTTTAAATTGAGAATTGAAATTGTTCTAAGTTATCCTGCTGTTATCTACTTTCCGTTCACCCATGACTTACTGCGAAAGAATTCTCCCTCATAGGAGTCCCTAAGAGGGAGAATTCCTTCGTTGCCTGGTAATATCCAGTATGGTGGGTGCAAGGTAACCAGGCTTGTCGTGGGTTTCTCCTAGAAGGAAAGTGCGGATTCTGACCCTATTAAAGAACCCCGAAATACCATGATCCTTCTTATGGGAACCCCCTCATTTCACCAAGCCCCCAGTATGAGGGATGTCCCGATCCAGAGTAGGTCTTCACATTTGTGGGAATTTAGGGTTTAGGGTGGCTCACTGATGAGGAGCCCGAGTTTCTGAAAATTGGGGGTCATCTAGGACCCCAGAGATATTCTAGGAGATCATGGGGCGTTTCTGAGGGTCCTCAGTGGGATTCTACACCTGAGTGGTCCATGGACGCTCCAAGACAAAGTGAATCATAGTGTCATAGACTTTGGGCGCTGGAGCCCTGAGACCACCCTGCATCGTCAATGCAAAAGACCACGCCTGACCGAACAGCAGATATAGTCCCCCTAAAATAGATAGAATATGGAGTATATGAGGATCTTAATTATATATTGAGCCATGTGTTTATAGTCGCCGTAAAGGAACAAGCTTGTTTGTAGGGGTTAGCAGTCAGCCTTCCACCGTGGGATTCGCTGTGTCTCAGACTCCTTCTGGGCCCCTTTGGCAACAGCAATCTAATGCGCACACACACCTGGGATTCCCACCACAAGCCGGCTTCGAGGTTCAGATGGGTTTTTCTCAAAGTAAACCAGACCATTCCATTTATCATCCCTACATATGTCACAGCGTCACCAAGACCCCACCCCAGCATGATCCTTGTCCCTTCCCTGTGGGTATGGTTGAGGAATGGGATTGCAGCCCCTACAGTAGGATCCTCGTTCTTGCTTGAGATCAAGGACCCCTCTCTCCAATGACCCCGGCCTGCCCCCTGTGCGTGTGGTTGGGGTTTTGGATGGGATCTAAAGGGATGGTGCGAGGTCTTCACAAGCGTCATCCCCCTCTCTCCCGTGGATGTGCGCCGGTGGGAGGTGTTAGGGATTCCGGAAACATGTGAAGAGTTTAGATGTAGGTGACATACGACAGTTATGCGGATCTGCACAAATTGGTCGCAGATTTGTATATATATATATAATATATAAACAGATTATCACTCTCCAGGAGTGCCTTCTGGGGTCGTTGAAAGGTTTTAGCAGGGAATACGAAATCTTGCTGGGAAAATGGAACATTCCAATGCAAAATCGACGACAGTCACGAGGTTGATGCTCCGAATGGCTTTGGGGAGCTTGTGTGCAAGGGAAGCATGCTGTGACTTGCTAAAACCTGAAGTGTCTGCTGGTCGGCAAGGCAGCTATTGTGAATGTAGGGGGTCCTGAATGGAAAGGGTAGGTCGAGAGGAAAAGCGCTAGGAAGCGTAGAGACATTCGGTAGTTTGTCAAACTTGGAGTCCTGCTATATACCCCATCCCTTTCCTTTAAGGACTCCGTTGCGAGTGCTAGGTAGGAAAGCACGTGTGTTCTATCCAGGTTGTAAACCGTTTGCCTGCATCACTAACATGACGGGTTGCAGTAATGCGCACTCCTTTTGCGAATCTCGAGGTGGTGACAGAATGGAGGATTGGCCAGCAAACAGGCAAGAAGCCTCCAGCACTAAAACTCATCTAGAGTTAGGCTTATGAACTCCATGACTGTTACACGGAGGGTTTGCGTTACAAAGGGGCACTGTCTGAAATTCGGTATACCCATGTAAAGACCCGACTTTAGAGAAGCCACCATATATGCTTCTCAACGATTTGGCACAAGATCTTCAACAAATCCAAGCACATCCATTCCTCCATTGCAGACTGACAAGAGGCAAACTCTCCAAAGATGTAGGGTTTCAGGGTTTGAGGGTGTTAGGGTTTTAGGGTATGGGCTTAGGCCTTCCAGGTTGGCAGTGCACACGCTATGGTCTTGTTCAGGCGCCTGCAAAAAGAGGAATGGTGATTGCGTCTACTTTTGATTTCTTATTTCAGTAATCAGTTCTTGTACAACGACCCAGAAGGACCAAGGTCTTTAAAACAAAATACCCCAGTTTCCAATGTCTTTGCTTGGTGAGTTCTGACATGCTGACATGGAACCCCATGTACTCTCCTGTTCAGAGGACAGTAGTCTGTGAAGGTCCAATCGTCAAGCTGCGTGTTGGTTTGGGGGAATGTGCCTTACGCAATGCAATTCAAAGGCGTTACCCCGCTGGAGAACAGTTTCACCATGACTTAGAAGGGTTCCACACACATGAGCCATAGTCTAAACTCCTTAAAGCGGGGTTATGTAGGGGAGCATCATAGGGGTTATCAAGGAGGATCTTAGGAGTTTAGATTATGCCTCAAATGCAGTTCTTGCTCTTTGGGAAAGTTAGACTCTTGGAAGACAGAACACATCCTTGATGAGGCACTTATGCCAATAAGCTGTTTGGTGGTGGGGGGCCTATTGGCTGACGAGTTACACGTATCAATGCAGTAACCAGCTCGCAGTTTCTCCAGGTTGCGGTTTGCTTTCTGGGGCGTCTCTACCCAAAACAGATTACACGATGTTGAAACAAGCCCAACACAACAAAAGGTTTGATGCAGTCTGCAAGAAGGCTCGCTTCGATCTGTGCACAGATCAAGTAGATACAATGGCTGAAGTCTCTTGCGACTGACTTTTGCTTGAACCATTCCACTGGGGTCATTCCCCCTTACAGTAACTGTTACCACAATGGGTTATAGGAGTTATAAGAACCCCTTTTATAAGGCCCCTTTAAGGACAGTTACTGGGAGGGGGAATGACCCAACATTCCACCTCTAACCAGACACCCCAAAGGATCCAAAAAATTGAACCTCCCCCCCTCCAATATGAACCCATTTCTACATTGGGGAAACTAGGGGAGTATTAGGGGTTCCATGTTTTGGATCCTTTAAGCACTCCGGGTAACCCACCCAAACAACGGATGAGATGTTGAACCTGGATCCAGGAACCTGGAAACCCAAAGATGGACCCTAAACCCTACAAATCCCTACATGAGCTGTAGTCTATGCTCCTTGAAAGAGGTTATATAGGGGATTACATAGGGTATGGGTTTAGGATATAGGGTTGAGGATTTAGGATCTAGGGTGTAGGGGGGTTAATATAGGGGAGTATCATAGGGGCTGCTAAGGGGATACCAGGCGTTTAGACTACAGCTCACATAGCGCCAATTACCATTTAATTTCCCATTTTCTCATCATCTCCATTTGATTCGTCATGATTTTCTATGATATCCTTATCCTACGGGTGGCTAGCAGGGAATACCGGAATATCATCCCTATATAACACCCATATAGTGTAGTGCCTTATTTCCTACCAACCACCAGTGAGTTACATACCGCCAATACGGTAGTTTCACTAAGATAAGAGGACCCCAATACAAACTCCAAAATATTATAACCCTTATTCTAGGGACCCCCAAAAAGGGACCCCTAATTTCCGGAAACCTTCATATATTAACCCTAAAGCCCTGAAGCTTGAACCCCTACACCCTGAGCCCCTAAACCCTAAA
>CAJNIZ010041402.1:34029-63482 GCA_905231905.1 Symbiodinium pilosum
CCTAAACCCCTAAACCCTGAAACCGAAGAAGACAACTCGTCAACCTCAAGCCTCTAGCGGCTCTGTCACACTCCGGGGACTGTCTGCGCCTTGTCGTGCTGACGCTTGGCTTGGAGTTAGAATTCAGGGCTACATTGGGGTATGGGGTTTAGGGTCTGAACTCCTAAAAGTGTGGTATATAGGGGATTATATTGGGGTTAGGGCTTAAGGTTTGGGGCTAAACCCTAAACCAAAAACCCTGAATGGGGGTTAAGATTCCAGATCTAGGGGTTGGGTGTAGCTTTGGGACTGAGAGGTCTGAGAGGGTCTCATTCAGGATAATATTATCGCTTATTTTGCTGTTGTGATTGTTATGATTAGTATTATTATTATGGCTTTTAGTGTTAACGTATTCTTGCTTGTCAAAGTGATTTGCTGCTTCCCATTCAAACTGCATCCATGGCTGTGCAAGGCCAATCGTTTTTGTCAAGGCAAGATTAACAGGGTTTGCAGTGATCAGAGAGAGAGGGTTTAAGGCAGACACCGTGTGCTTAAAGCCCGTCCCAGATTGTCAAAATCCATAATGCGCGAAGGATCGTACTGGGGAGCCGCAATGTTGAGGGGTTGCGGGTGTCTGGTTGTGGTTGGCATCCCCAAAAATTCCATGTCTTACAGCGCAAACCCCAACGAGTCTTGGACTGTAGACCAAGCATTCGAACTACACCCCCCCCCTCGAATCCAGTTCTCGAACCTTATTGTCCCCCTTAAGTAGATAGAATATGGCTTTGGGTATATTACAATAAGACCCCCATATACCCCATATTCTATCTACTTAAGGGGGACTATAGATCTTAAGATCCTGCGCTACGCTTGGCAGGCGTTACGGCCATGTACCAAGCGCAGGCAGCCCCGCCTAGTGCCGTTCAGGCACAGAGGATCTGACTAACAATGGTTGTTGGCAAGCCCAATCCCCGAAACACATACTGTATGATTGTTGGGGGTTTCCCAAAATTAGGGGTACCTTTGGGGATCCCTATAATAAGGACTATAGTATATTGGGGTCTATATTGAGATACCCTAATTTTGGGAAACTGCCTGTTTTTGGGACATGAGTTATTGTACAACCTGAGTGCACATTGGATGCAAAGGTTTGGCAGTTTAGTGGTCCCGCGTTTTCTTCTGTGCTAGGAAATGGAGGCGTGAAGACAGAATGGTATAGAAGTGTCTTTGAGATTGTACGGAGCTTGCAGCAAAGCATTTGAGGCTGTACCCTAAATGGTACACCCTAAGCTATTTGGGTTGTTTTTTTGGAGACTTGGCTTTGGCAGCTCATCCGTTAGCATGGAACCCCATATCAGGCTTTCTTCAAACCGATCATAGTCTTGGTGGGGCTCCCTTTGCGGTTGCCCACTAGCTGTGGAGAGGGTAGTACATCAGTCCAACTACTAACCCTCCCCCAAGGTTCCCCCTTGATTAACTTGAATTGCCCCGTTAATTGACTTGAAATAAGTTTGTTCATCCATAAATAGCCTTAATTAAAAGGGAACCCTCAGGTGGTAGTATAGGGGGTAGTAGGGGGACCCATGCGCAGTGCATGCGCTGGAGAGCGGATGCGCAGGCTTAGCTTCCCGCGGCACGTCTGCCTTTAATCTGAGCTATATATAGCCTACACTCCTTAAAGGGGGGTTATATAGGCGAGTATTATAGGGCTTATGAAGGAGGATACTAGGAGTTTAGAGTATGTCTCATCTTTGGAAGTAGCAGCCCGGCTTGGTCACCAAACAGCTTCAGAAGAGATAAGGGATTCTAATTGCAAAGCTAAGCTCTAAGGTTAGAAGTACGGGCCCTAATATGGGCCCTTGGCCTTTTAACCCCTCCTCAGGGCCCAAATAATCATGTATTATTTTTTGTTATGTATTTTCATTTTATGGTTTCAACCTTAGATAAGCTTCTGATCCCAAGCTGGTGGACCAAAACCATTCTGAACATCAATGGTGAACTGTACATTCTCGTTCCAAGCAACTGCAGGGCAACCACGCCGCTGTTAAGAAATATTGCATTGGCACTTTCAAGCAAAATCTTCTGATCAAATAACATGTGCTACCATCCAAGGACAGTCAATGCTGCTGCATGTAAATGCCCGAAAAGCATGATAGAATGGCAAGTAACGTGCCCAAGGGATGGCTAAGCCCCATACCGCCGGGAAGAACAGCACAATGCTATACATGATAAGAAACGAAACCAGCTCAATGCTCTTTAGCTTCAAATCTTGTAGGAGCCTATGGAACGGCCAGGAACATTGCTTACGCTGTGGGTGTTAGGGGAATGCAGCCAGGTATCCAAGATTCCCGAGCAAGCCCGAAATCTTCAAGCTCCGAACCCTTCACCTCGGGACCCAAAATCTGGAGGTACTTTCCCAGACGTCCTGAAGGATCCAAAAATGGAACCCCTGAATAATCCCCTGGGTTCCCCAATGTAGTACTGGAGCCATTTTTGGGGGGTTCCATGTTTTGGATCCTTTAGGGGGTCTGGATTTGGAATACCACGAGGGCTCGACATTCCATGGTTACTCTGGCTCCCCTACACTACAACGCCGATAAGCCCCCAGTTCTAAGCCCAGTTTCCGCTTTATTGTCCATGATTCCTGCATTTGATTTCCCTTATCACTCATTAAAACAGAATTCCTACCCAGACCCCCTAAAGGATCCAAAAAATTGAAACCCCCCCCCAAAATGGCTCCATTAATACATTGGGGAACCCAGGGGGATTATTCAGGGTTTCCATTTTTGGGATCCTTTAGGGGGTCTGGGTTATCACTCATTAGAACAGAATCCTTTGGCAAAGCACAGGTCACAACTCCGTTAAAAATGCCTCTATGGGGGATTGTCAAAATTATAGTCCCCTTTGGGGTCCCCTAAATTAGGCCCCGTATGAGGCCCCGTATTATAATAGGGACCCAAAAAGGGACCATAATTTTGACAATCCCCCATATAAGCTTCAGAGAATCCCTACATAACGGCCTAAAAAATAAACAAACCCCTAAAGCCCCAAACCATATTCCCTAAACCCCTAAACCCTCAACCCCTAAACGACTATGTAAACCCTAAACCCCACTACACCCTAACCCGTACATACGCCACAGGTCACGACCTTGGGGGGCTCAGCCATGCCATCGGCTGGGTCGCTGCCTACAGCAAGAGCCCTAGGGTTTAGGGTTGAGGGTTTAGGGTTCAGGGTTTAGGGTTTAGGGACAGCAAGAGCTTCTAAGGACCCCAGGGGCTTTGTGAGCTATAGTCGAAACTCCTTCAAGGATATATATATATATATGTGGGATTATATAGGGGAGTATTTTAGGGGTTATTAAGGGGCTCTAGCTCATTTGGGCTCCTAAGGAATTTAAGGGATACATATATACATAGGGATCATAAGATCTTAGGGTTTAGGGATATATCGGGATTTCAATCCTTGTTGGGGAGTACGTAGGGAGTATTTTCCAAAACAAGTGCTACATGATTGCGGCAAAGGGGTTTACAGTGATTATTTGGGCATGATGGGGGTCCTTTATTTGGGGTTACCGAGGGTTCTATTCGTTGTGACGCCCTCCAGTAGTCAGTTGCAGGGGATTGGGGATACAGCACCTTGCGCGTACTGACAAACGAGTGTGCTTGGAGTTTGGACTCTGAGGCCGAGGCATAAAGATCAAAGCCTGAACCATGCAGAAACCAGAATCCTAAACCTTGAGCTTGGATGAGATTTCCTGTTTGACACTTGGGGTCTCAGATGCTTTCCTGACAGTACAACTTGTTCATGACCGGTCCCACTGCGTATAAGTGTGTAGTGGACAGGATGGAGAAGTGTTTTTTGGTAGAAGGACCATACCAAGTGCAACTGGAAGCACGGATATGACAGTTGTGGGCTTAGGTTTAGGGAGCAGAACAGGATACCAGATCTGCATAGCTCACATCAGCAGCCTTATGTAGATCATGTAATTCTGATTGCAAGTTCATCCCTGCGCGCTTTGATGGAGAACCAGCAAACCCAAGCAATTTTGGGGATGTTGGAAGACCAAGACTTTTGAATCATGGGTCCGCTGTCCCAGACCCCCTATAGGATCCAAAAAATGGAACCCCACCCAAGATGGCTCCATTATTACTTTGAGAAACCTAGGGGATTATTCTAGAGGTTCATTTTTTTTGAACCTTTAGAGGGTTTGCTGTGCTACCCTCCCCCAACCTTCAACCTTAAGAGCTAGCACTACACAACGCGAATGCGGGGGGAACCCAACAGAGTAGTTTTGGGCAGGCAGTAAGGACATCCATGATTGTAGGTCGCCAGGGGTTGGCTTGGGTCCTCCTTTGGGTATGCACATGTGTGATGCGTACATCTGGGTGTTAACATGCAGTAACTCTTGCAATCTGAGAAGGATAGATTGCTTGGCCGCTGACTAGTTTCCAAGCAACGGGTGGACGACGAACACAGACGAGGAAGCCAACACAGGCCCCTCTCAAAGTGTAGTAGTTCGTTGCGGCTGCTTTTGGGGATCCATGTTTATTTGGGGGAGCGCAGAGCAGCATCCTCATGGCAAGATTCCCATGCCTAGGCAGTGGGCTATACACCTTCCCAGCAACAATACTATCAGGAGCGACCTGATTCGCGTGTAGCACACAGCAAGGGGTTTGTGTGACGCATGGTACTACAACATATCTACTGTCATTCTAGGGTCCCAAGGGTGATCCTATCCAGAAGCTAGCTTTTGATGCATGCAGAACTTGCCCTGTCGCGCCAAGGGCACCGCCTACGCGCCAGGCACGACCTATGCGGCAGGCACGGCTTACATGCCGAGCACTACAGCAGGTGCGCCCACGTATGCACCCAGTACCTACGCACCAGCGTCCTACGGCGGCTACAGCACTCCCAGCTATACAGCCCCGTACACCACGTCCACGCTGGCTGGGGCGACATACACCACCAGCGCGAGCTCACCGTACACAGGAGCATACGCGCCAGCCACTTACGCGGCTGGACTGCCTGCTGCCTATGGAAACACCTATGGCGGCTACTATGGCAGTGCGCCCGTCACTGGCTCCAGCTATGCTGCAGCACCAGCCATGGACGCAGCAACTGTTGCTCCCACCTATGGCCGTGACCTCAGTACTTCCACGGTAGCGTTAGCGTATTGGGCTAGGAGTAACACGTCTTGAAGCGCAGAGGAGGGTATCCTGTATTCAGCGGGCGGCTTCCTGACTTCTCCGTAGACTCTCAGGTGAAATCAAGCTAAAATAACCTTTTGCAGCTCACTTCTATCTTCTTGCTGCTGCCTGGATTCCTTTTTGGGTGATTTGATCAGATGTTCCTCCCTAGACCCATAGCTGTCAACCTAAACGGGCAAACCTCTGCGCCTTTGAGCTCACGCGCATAGGCATCAACTGGGCTTCCAAAGCCAGTGCACTGCAAGAAGGGCGGCTCTGACAATCGCGTAGTAACCCGAACTGGGGCATTGTTGCATATCAATTTTAGTTTTGTTACGCTAAATCACAACAAGGAATACAGATAGAATTCGTTCATGATTTCCGCCCTTGCCGAATAGGAAATGTTGTTTCTCAATATCCTACAGCAAGACAGCACAGCTCATGGGCATCCGGATGCGACAAGATAAGGTTCCACATTTACCGGTGCAGGTGCATGACTGGAGAACTCGTGAACCCCTTTAGAACCCTCAGCCATATCCCCTAAGCTCCCCTAAAGGATCCAAAAAATCGAACCCCCAAAAAAATGGCTTCTATAGTACATTAGGCAACCTAGGGGATTACTAAGGGGTTCCATTTTTTGGAATCCTAAACCCTACATACCCCTATATAGACCCCTATAAACCCCTTTAAGGGGTTCCATTTTTGGGATTACTAAGGGGTTCCAATTTTTTGAATCCTTTACGGGGGTCTGGGATACGGGACTAGCACGCGGCGCTCCCTAGGCCTTGGTGTTGTCTCGTAGGAGGACCCCCCAAGCTGTAATAGGGTTTAGGATTTAGGGGTTTAGGGTTTAGGGTAAGGGATACTACGGATTAAGTTAGCGTCCTGTTATATTCCTATTATACCACTATTACCTCAATTATCTCTATCATCTCGTACATGGTCACCACGAAGAACTGGCATACGCCCTTACTCAGAAGTGGGGTACCCCATGTGAGACTGCTCAGGAGAATGATGAGTAGGGTCCAACACCCATTGATAAGTAGTTGTTAAATCACATGGAAGTTCACGTGGATATGCCCCTGGCTAAAGTTTATGCAGGGCTGCACCGCATGCACGTGTAACAACTTGAAATCCACAACATCCTTTTCAATGTAGATTTAGTAGACTTGTGCTGTTGAAACGTCTTTTGACCATTATCCACTGCATCAAGATGACATGACCTCAGCAGTCTCCCAAACCTCCGCCTGATTGATCCTCGTGCATTTTAGTTTGCTTCACTGACCGTGTAGCCTAAACCCTGCGCCTGCCCACAACCCAAAATCCTGTACCCCAAAGCCGCGACCGTAAAGACCCACACGTCATGGTCCGATATACCCATAACCCCCTTCTAGCTATGAGGCCCTACATTAGCTCACGACCCAACAGCGCCCCTTAGTTATAGATATTCCCAGTATAGTACTACTGTACGCGCAGGAGATATTTGTTACTAGACGGCCTGTAAAGCCCAAACAAGAAACCTGAATCTCGACACCCCACACCACTCGCATGATCTTGAGGCGCACCAGCCACTTAACCCTAAGGCCAATCATATTCGACCTCTAGTACAGTATACTCCCAAGGGAGATGCCAAGACAGTGGCAGGCTGGGCGTGGCCGTTGAAACTTCTTATGATTTAGGGGAGTTACATATTTGATCTGCTTAAGGGGGACTATACGCCTTCTTTTCACTTGCTAGCACCCCAATGCAGGAGCCCCTTGATGAGGATAGAGTGGTAGAGTTCGAACGCATGAAGATTGTGAAAGGGCTCTGAAGGAAGGAGTAATCCTGGTGATTATACAGGCTTGCCTACATGGCAATCCATATACGCTTCCCTGGTCAACAGTGCAGTGGAGCTGGGGATAATCGCGAAGGCTTTACAGGCTTCAGCACCGACTCCGGCTCTTTTACAGCTTGCCCTTTCTCCCCCAATTCGGGCGGCGTTGACCGCCGAAGTGGAAGACAAATTAGACCCTTCGGGGACTAATTCCACATCGGAGGCGGCGGTGGCTGCCAAGAAGCTTCAGGCTGGCGATGGTGTCAAGATCGGAAGCCGTGGACTTCCTCTTTACGGAGGAGTCACCTTCAAAAAGGTGACAGAAGTCTTCAATCCGTTCGTCGAAGACAACATCCATGTGTCAACAGACAATGAAATCGCCAAGCTCATCGAAAAAATCGCAGCTCGGCCGAATGAGGCACTCGCGGCTCTGAGTAAGAGCGTTGAGGTGTTCACAGGCTTCCTCGCGTGATCACTCGCCTTGAGAACGAATTCAATTTTCCATTTCACGTAAGCAGTTCACTGTTGAGCACACGACGATCAACCTCGGTCGTATACGCCCCTGTGTAGACCTGGTTTTGGTTTAATGTTCCATTGGTTTGTCCAATGGATTCTCCAATATTCTGTTTATGTAGGCCCCTACTATAACACTAAATCCTGTATAACCCCTACAAGACTGATAAAAAGGCACCCCAAACCATACTTCAACTATTCAGGCCCTGGCAGTCTACCTGTAGGGGATACTATAACAATCCTTATGCTTGTAAGCGAATAACCATTTTCAGGATGCAGGATTCCCTACATGTTGATTCTCTGTTGTTCTGAAGATGCAGGCCACTACCGAAATCGTATATAAACCTTGTCAAAGCCCATGTAAAGAGACCTCCCCCAAAACCTAAAGCCCTACATAACCCTGTATACTTGCACGTTCCTAGAAACCCACTATAAAATAGTACCGTTATGCAGACCCTCACTAAGACCCCACACCCCAAACCCTATAGAACTCTCAAGACCCCTTAAATAAACATTCATAACTATTAATTATCTAGTCCCCTATTGTGGTGTATTATAATATATTGGGAGTATTTTATATTAAGGGGGGTGGGGGGGGGTTTATTGTTAGGAGGAGGGGATTATTTAGCCCCCTACACTAAGGCACGCCAGCCATGGCCGCAGCCACTGCTTTCGGAGCCGGCTCTTTCACGGCAGCAGGGAGCTGAGTTCAGGATTTCCGCGTGGAGCTTCAAGATACTTCTGAGCTACAGTCTAAACTCCATAAAGATACGGGAGTATTATAGGGGTTAGCAAGAGGGACGCTAGGAGTTTAGACTATAGCTCTACTTATGATCCAAGTATTGCAGTATACTTGTACTTATAACCCCATGATAACCGTATCATGTACTGCACTTATAACGCCATTACAAGCCCTGAGCCCCCGAAGATGATTGCGACCCAAGATCTTCCGGAGTGTTTGCTTGATACGGCGTGTTGGCTTGACCAATAGTGTAAGGATTGGGGCTTAGGGTCTAGATTTGGGGTTCAGTGATTAGGGCATAGGACTTACTTGCAGGTTCGGGCTAATTGGAACAGCTTGAAACTCAAAATGTAACCTTACTTGCTATTGTGGTAGGCTATGCAGGACACTTTCAAGGATTCAACGTTCAGTGGTATTGTAAGGTGGATTGAATACCATCAGAAGGAGTTTTAAGCTTCCATGAGTCTTCCTGGAGAGTGCTCACCACGAGACTGAACATCACAAAACCAGCCACTGGACATATTGCAGCGTTTGCATCTCTCATCCTGTTTTTTCCTCTGTTCCCTGCTTTTCTCGTGCAAAGTTGCACTCAGGGCCCGATGCTGCACGTGATGCGACTCTACTCCGAATTCCTCTACCTGTTGGCCCGGCTCAACTTCCAACACTTGCAATCGTAAGCCCCCAACCCGATGTCCAAACCTGTAATCTGCGATATGAGAGTGATAAGAATCCTGAGGATAGCACGACCCATGAGATGAACTTCAAAGGAGGTTCCTGTTAGCTCGAAATGGACCCCTAGGCACCCAAGGGAAAACGGGTGTACGAGGATGCTGGGAGCTATTCGGGATTACAAGGAATTTTGAGAAATTCCCATTTCCGAGAGCAGTTTTAGGAGCACAAGTTCATAGGTGTTGTCGAGCCAAGAAACCCCATCTAAGCCCTAGACCCCATTCTGACGTGGCTGCCCTTCTGTTATGTTAGTGCTGCTTTCAGGCGCCGGCAGGAGCGCAGGTGCCTGGCGGGATGGGTGGGCCCAAAAGGTTGACGGGGTAGGGTTGGTGGGCAACATCCTGCATCACGCTACCCATCTGAGACCTCCGACTTACCGTATCATACTAGACTCATGGTTTTGGAGGATGTTGTCCAGAAACAACGCCTCAAAAGATTGTCTAGTCGTGATATCGAACCAACAATGGCTCATTGTTGGATTTGTGGTTCATTTTCGTTATATTTACACCTAGCAAGGACTCTCAAGCTATAATTGCCAATGGTATGTCAATACGGAACCAGAATAGGGTCTAGGAGGGGCATTTGTGTGCTGATTGCCTAAACCCTAAACCCTGATTGGGTACACTTGACTGCATCCTTAAACCCCTGCGTAGACCACATGGTGCTTAGGGGAGGGGAGGCTCAGGATTTGGGGGTTTTGGGTTCACAGTTTAGGGTTTAGGTTGGGTACTGCCCCGCCTCAGTAACAGTTGGATAATAAGTATACTATGGTTATATATAGCCCTTAATGGTACCCCTAATATAGACTGTTACTAGGTGGGGGCAGTACCCAAGATTTAGGGTTGAGGGTGTCACACCCAACCAATCCCAAAAGGTTCTTCCAAGGGAAACTCAAGACGATGTGAAGCCTGCGCAGCAGGTGAGAAGCGAACGTAGAGGCACAAGATCTTCATATGAGCTGTAGTCTAAACTCCTTAAAGGGGTTATATAGGGGATTATTATACGAGTTATTACGGGGGATGCTAGGAGTTTAGACCATAGCTCGTTCCATTTTGGTAGCCAAGAATACCATCTGCAATCCCCAAGAGAGACGTCAATTGGCAGAGCATCTCAAACAGGGGTTTAGGGGACTGCGGGTTTAAGGTTCAGGGTTTAGGCCTAGATCCTGTCTGTTTAAGAAATCCCCAAAACATACATTTTACAAGGAATCTCGAACCGAAATGTTGAGAATCATACATATAAACCGCTTCTTGAACTCAGTTTTCATGTTATTTTCAGTTTCATTGTTCATTTGATTCTCGATTATTACGATGATGTTGGTAATTATACAGGCTTCTACATGGAGTTTATTTTCGGTACTGCCTCCACTCGGTAACAGTTGGATAATATTCATGATATACTTATATATATATAGCCCTTAGTATGACCCCTAATATAGACTGTTACAGGGTGGAGGTAGTACCCAAGGCAGATTCCCCAACAGTCATTCATGGATCTTTAGATCCGTGGTGTCGGTCTTGCATGTTGGCTTTGAGAGTTTCTGTATGCAACCCCTTTGATTTTTCAGGAGCCCCAAATTTGAACTTGGATGATTTTGAGATGAACGCTTTCGGTTTGGGATGTGATTTCTAGGATTCAGGGCTTGGGGGTTTAGGGTGGAGGTTTAGAGTTTAAGTCTTCAGCAGCCGTCATCAAAGACTCGAAGTAGCAGCTGAAGTTGCCACTCGGTAGCTTCTGAGGTTCTGGGTTTAGGCGAAGATTTTCGGAAGTTGGGGGATTCCTTATTCGGAGGTGCCCCATATTAAACTTTCTGGTAATGCATAGGGGGCAGTGTTTGAGATCACAGGCTGTTGAGTGCTCCGGTTTTTTCATGTCTAGGGCTTCAGGGAATGTTGGTGTTTGAATCGGTTTTCTGAGTAATGCGTAGCCACATGTACAATAGTCTACACTCTTTAAGGGTGCCTACATAGGAGGTTATATAGGGGACTACTATAGTGCTTACTAATGGGGATACTAGGAGTTTAGATTAAGGCTCACATAGCCACCATGAAAATCCGATACCCCAGTACCCAGGACACCGAATACCCCTTCAGTAAGGAATGTGCCTTTAATTGAGAACCCTGTTCAGGACCCTGGAACAATTTCCGTATAGTCCGTCATTGGATTATTGTATTCTCTAAGTCTTTGGCACACAGTGCTGAATTGACGGTAGAGGTTAGGTGGACCCTCCACCCAGTAATGGTGACCATAAGCAATAATAAGAATTATATTCGGGTCCTCATATATTCTTCCTATTATACCACTATTTGAGGGTCCACCTAAGGTAGGGGCTTTGAGATTTTCTCCCTGGTGCTTAGTAGGGAATCAGGGAATGGATCCCTATAGTAGTCCCCATACAATCCCCAATAATAGTCCCCATAATCCATTCCCCCATTCCCTCCTAAGCACCAGGGAGTTTTACCAGGAAATTGGAGCTTCTGGCCACGCAGTCATCAAAGCATCCGAAAAACCTTGCCAGGGCTCCCTTTCAAGGGCACAGAAGCAGCCCTTTTCAGGGTTTAGGGTTCAGATTCCATGTTACTTCGAGTGTAGAGTCTAGAATAGAGTCTAGAATTTGCTTGTCAGCAAGCTGGCGCACTTGGCCAGGACATGCCGTCCTATACCGCTTCTTCGCCGCATCCTCAGTTGAAGACAGAGCTTAAGGTTGGCTACCCGCCGGTTCCGAGTAATCTGGGTTGCGGTTCAGGAACTTGTTTAAATACAATACCCAGACCCCTTAAAAGGATCCAAAAGATGGAACCCCCCCAATATGAACCCATTACTACATTGGGGAAACTAGGGGATTATTAGGGGGTTCCATTTTTTGAATCCTTTAGGGGGTCTGGGTAACAAGGAAGCATCATTGTTCGTCTTATATGTACAATATGGTAAGTTAGCCTAAGCTCCTTAACAGCAACCCGGTAATGGTCATGTGCATGTTTTGAAATTTCTGCTCCCTTTTTGGGGTTATCATAAGGATCTTAGTAGATTGGATGGAGTCTACAACAGCCCCCCATGTTGTATGGAAACTACCAGATGTGGCATCTGCATGCAGGGTACAAAGACTACAATCACAACATTGGGCGACCAGGGTATGGTGGGACCAGTATCAGGGGCTTGTCCTCCTTCAAACCAACCTGTATCCCCATATAAGCCAAAGTCTAAACTCCAAGTATCCCCCTTAACAGCCCCTATGATATTCCTATATATAATTCCCTATGCTACCCCCTTCCAAGGAGTTTAGGCTATGGATCATGTAGGAAGTTGTAGGGTTTAGGGTTCATCTTGGGGTTTCAAGGTTCCTGGATCCAGGTTAAATCTAATCCGTAGTTTACGTGGGCTAGAGGTGGAATGTTTCAAGCACAAGTCACTGTCGCAAGAGACTTCAGCCGTTGTATCTACTTGATCTGTGCGCAAATCGAAGTGAGCCTTCTCGCCGACAGCATCAAGCCTTTTGTTGGGCTTGCTTCAACATTGTGCAACCCTTTTCGGGTGGAAACATGGGTGCGGGGGTACAACATCCCAATCATATGGGGGTTACCACAAATTGTTGGCCCGGGCCTATTACCAGGGGAGGGGACTGGAAAGTGTGCAAGCGAGATAGTTTCCAAAGTAGTTGTTGGAAACCCCTGCAGTCAAGAGCCCAACATCCCTCAGGCAAGAAATATGCCCTAAATCATCTTAGGGGTACTAGTGCCATTTACCCTACACCCTAAACGTCTTAGCGTGAGGACTTCTCGGGTTAGAATGATGCTTTCAGGGATCTTGGGATGGATTTTGATCATCAGATCGTAGCCTCCTTAGCTAGAAGGTGTTTTTTGAGGTATATGTATTATGGGGTACGGAAGGATTACAAGGGCAGAATTTGAGTAATTCTCTCGGCAGATTGTTGGGGGAAGGAATCTGGCTATGGCGGCCCTTGCTAGAACGATATACTGCCCATGAAGCAAATCCTGCCATCTCTGGCCCATAGCTTTCTGTAACCCCTAGGAGTTGGGGAGGTGCATGATTTCTTCTATGAGCAAAATATTTCCTGATCATATCATTTGTGTTATTACTATTATGACTATTATTAGTAGTATTACTAGTATTGCTATTTGTGTTTTTCCATTATTTCTATTATTATTGCGATTACTTACCCAGACCCCCTAAAGGATCCAAAAAATGGAAACCCTGAATAATCCCCCTAAGTTCCCCAATGTACTAATGGAGCCATTTTGGGGGGGTTCCATTTTTTGGATCCTTTAGGGGGTCTGGGTATAAAAAAACCCAAGCATTGTTCAGGGCGGCCTTGCAGCCGGCCACCTCCATGATGATTCCCCAGCCGATGAACCCCCTGCAGCAGCTCGGATGTGGAAACGTAAAAGTTAGGATAATAGCAGCAATAAGAGTAATGTTAATAATACGAATACTAATAGTAGCCGTAAGAGTAGCAATAATAGTAAAAAATAGAAACAATAATAGTAGTAATAATAATCATGATCGTGATAATGACAGTCTG
This sequence comes from Symbiodinium pilosum, assembly GCA_905231905.1. Lineage (NCBI taxonomy): Eukaryota > Dinophyceae > Suessiales > Symbiodiniaceae > Symbiodinium > Symbiodinium pilosum. The sequence goes on from CAJNIZ010041402.1 coordinate 47,538, forward strand.
CTTGAAGAGGCCCCTTGATAATCCCCTAACATCCCCAATGTAGAAATGGAGTCATTTTTGGGAGGGTCCATTTTTGGGATCCTTGAGGGGCTCTGGGTCGAAGAGGCATGCTGTGATCAGTTAGTACCCAGACCCCCTACAGGATCAACAAAAAGGAACCCCCCAAAATGGCTCCATTACCACATTGGGGAACTTAAGGGATTATTAAGGGGTTCCATTTTTTGGATCCTTTAGGGGGTCTGGGTAGCTGTAGTTCTAGAGCCTCTCGCAGATTTACACAATTACAAAGAGGGGATCATATCATCCCTTTGAAACCCACTTAGCACTTATACCCAGAAACCAGTTTTGATCAAAAAAGTATTTGAGGAAGCCTAGCTATCAGAAGATTACCCTACAAGTATGATTTACTTGCGGGGCTTGGTGGATGTGCGCTTGGGATGCAGGGTGTTTAGGTTATTGTTGAAAACGGTTTGTCATTCTGATTCTAGCAAACCCAACTCCAAATACACCCTAACAACCCATGATATCTCAATGTAGAACCAAGTCAAGGCTGCATTGAGGCTTGCGGGGGTTGGTTTGGTTTGGGCTCGAGGCATTGATTTCTGGACTTCGGATGATGGTCTTAGTTGTCACGGTTATTGGAATGCACCTTGCTTAACGGGCATGATCCTCATGCACATTTTATTGGGTGTTTCGAGTTGTATACGTTCGGGCTTCGAGTTGTCTACGTTAGTTTGTGGCGTGTCCTGATCCAGAGAATTCTCCTTCAACTCCTCCCCTTGTGGAAGCTACTTGATGACTCCAGTACCAGCAGAATGTCTTTCATCCCGCTGATCTAGAAAATGATTTGGCATGTCCAGCACAAACAAAAAGGTGCGCGCTACCCTGTTAAACGCCACAAACTTTCCCGAAGCCTGGTAGAAGCCAGATGGACCGGCTTCGCGGACTGAGTCAGTAGGTTAAGATTGCGGAACCGAAAGGAATGATGTAGAGTCGGGCCCTTGGAACACCTGAGTCCCGAGCACTATTTTCTGCGTGGATTCCTGACCTTCTTGTAAGATCACAGCCTCTAAGAAACTGCGAACACCGGGCTCAGCAGTTGAATGGAACCCTTTACATGATGCCGAGATCATGCTTGCGTTTATCGTAGGGATGCCAGGGTATTCCCACGACCATGAACCCAGAGCTGACATCCTGACCTTCAAGACCCTCAACTGGAAGGCCTACACGACTATCACCCCACCCTAACACCTTGATGCTCCATACCGTCAATCCTAGATGCTCCAACTTTACCTGTTCCTGCCTGTGCCCTTCCTTAGCTCCGCCTAGTCCGATTGCAAAAGCTGCTGGCAAACCATAATTTCGGACCGCATTTATGTGCAGGGAGCCTCTTTGGTGACGAGTGTTCTTCAACATTCAGGATCTGTGCAACTGCTTCACTCTTGCGAGCAAAGGGAATGAATTGTTTATGGGCTCCTTCTTGGGGTATTATTGCAAAACTACAGCATCTTATTCTTTATTGTGTTTGAGTATGATAAAAAGTCACAACTTATTTTTAGCAAGGACCAGGTTCAGGTGTTGAAAGCTACTAGATAGTTTTCTTGGAGGCTATCAATCAGTGGTCCATATACCTTCTAATTAAGGAGCAGAGCGTGAGTCATACCAGTGCTCCTAGTATCACAAGACAGTAATCCCCTTTCTATCACTTCTGCCTGGGCGGTTGCCCAGGTCGGCACCATCAATGATCGCCTACGGGGGCGGCTTTGGCCTTCCTGCGATGTCAGGGTGCGCTGGGATGTTTTGGGTTGTCTTGGAGATGTTGCGTTATAGGGTTTGGGGTCGCAGGGCTTGGGTGATAGGACAGGGAAGGCGCTACACAATGCTTCTTGGAAGTGCTCAGCGCTGCAGAAGCGAGGAACATGTCGCTTGTCCTTCGCTCAGGCATCATGCCGTCCTGACTTTGAGCCTCGTTTTGGGTGTACGACCTTTTGAACGTCTCCTTGGCTGCCTAAGCCGTGCATGAAGACGCACCTACTTGGAAAAGTTCATGAGCTGGTGGAACCTTGTCAGGCTTCTTGCGGAGAACCCACACTCCGTCCTCGAACCAAATAAGGCGAATGCGGGCTCTTTACACCATTGCCCTGACCCATGAGATCGCCATAATCATCACAGATGAGCATTGCCGTAAACAGGGGGCCCTGATATATACCCCTGTATATTAAAATCCTTATTGGGACTAATCTTTGGAAATTCCCAAACAAGCACAAAGGCAGGTCAGACATGAAAGCTCCATGCCCACCACCCCCCAGTCATGTACCCTTGCTCCCTTTTGTGTAGTCCATCCTGACCCAGACCCCCTAAAGGATCCAAAAATGGAACCCTCTAATTATCCCCTAGTTTCCCCAATGTAGTAATGGGTTCATATTGGGGGGGTTCAATTTTTTTTGGATCCTTTAGGGGGTCTGGGGGGTCCAAGTGCACGACAAGTTAGCTCGGGGTTTAGGCCTGGAGGTGCTCCTCCAGATGAGCTATAGTCTAATCCTTAAATGGGGGTTATTTAGGGGAGTACTATAGGGGATTATATAGAAGACTACTACAGAGGTTATTAAGGGGGACTCATTGGACTTGACTACATTAGCCGGTTACTCAGCAACATATGTCGCTGTTTCCGCTCTTCATCGCCACCTCTTAACTTTGAATGTTCACTGGGAACTGAGGTCTCTTTCAGGAAGCAAAGCAAGCATGGATCCTGGCAGGAGCATGTTGAGATCGGAGTGCTTCTAGAAATTGAGATCCCTTCTTGGAGGTCCTTAGAATTAGAATCAAGATTATTGACTTTTGGAATATACAATGGGATCCCAATTTTTTGATGACCCCATTTGAGACATAGCGGACTATGCAGCCATGCTGACAGACTGTCCTTTTGCTTGTTCGCGCAGGTATTCATCTGCTATGGACGGTCACTGGCTCAGCTGAAGCGCATTTGACCCCTTCTGGGGGTACTTCCAAAAGTATGTTGTGGTCTAGACTGGTGCCCCATAGTCATCGAACGTTCATATCGTCTCCCCGATGTTCATGTTCATTAACGGACCGGACATCCGAGCTGTGTGGGAGCACTTGAAGTTCCTACAGAGAGTAGCATGTCTGGGTTGCTGTTGGGGAATCGAATTGAAGTTGCCATAATACTGGGGTTTCCTTATTATACTAGTAAAAAAAGAGTTCCGCAACAGCAAACCCAGAGCCCTCCCAAGAATGAATGCCTGAAAATTTCAGGAAGCCCTACACTTAATCCTTTGCGCGAGTCCTGTCCAATATTTCTATCGTGCTCAAACCTGCCAAATGTCACAAGGCCCATTCAAGTTCTACGCCACGCCACCAGGCTGGGACCCAAGTAAATCTTATCGGTGGTCAGCAGGGAGTGGTGGAACGTGCCTTCCAGTAGCCCTATATAATCATCAATGATTATCCCTAATTATAGATATATACGTATGTTTCTCCCCCCAATATGCTGTGATACTTCACGTGGGGGGGGGGGTTCTTCTTAGCGGCATGTGGTTTCAAGTTTCAACATGTCCCGGAAGCTCTGTGAAGATGTCTGTCACCTATGCGCTCTGACATCATGTCTCTTACCCGGACTTCTGGAGCTAGAAAGGCGAACCCCAATGTGGTACCCTATACTACTATGGGGTAGTTTCTAGGAGCCCTCAGGGGGATCTACTTTCTAGATCCTCCCAGAAATTTGAGTAGGCTCCTTGAACTGTATCCATGGAAGTGGCATGTTGTTTTGATAGTCTCAAGTTCGTCCTTCTCCGCCTGCAGAAGGTGGTTGACATGAAACTTCCTCCAGGGTGAGAGAAACAAAGGCTCCCTGCGAAAAGTGTAGCCAGTAATTTATGATGCAATATCAGTCCGAAGACAGGCCAATGTACAAGCACCCCAAAGAAGACAACATTCTTGACAGGACAGACCCGACGGCCAAATTCGTCCATGTATGTATAGTTTGTCTTGCAAATGGGCATGAGCTTGGAAAACTATTGTTACTACTAGTACGATTACAAAGATTAATACTCTTATTACACCCACCCATTATTACCCTTACTACATCAAAAGGAAAAGAGAGCCGTCCAAAATTGGCACTTTCGCACAGGGAAGCTGCCAGAAACTGTGCGTCCGGGCCTCAAGAGCAAAAGTCATAGTAACATTGCTAGGTTTAGTTATACTCAGAAATATGATAGTAGAAACAAACGTACAGAATATCCTACTAATGTTGGGCGTGCCCTGTGTGACCGGCGCATTTTGCCCTCCTGGCTGGGTGGACATGCTTTGGGGAAGTAGGGTTAGCAAAGAGGAAATAAGCATAGCTTAGTATGGACGTATCGAATCCTACGATGAGGGATCACCCATGCTCAAAGCCATATGGAGTGGGTTTCACGATGGGTTTGGTGGGCGCGTACAGCGTTTCTTCAGAATTTTCCGACTTTATTGAAATGCGTCGTGTCCCTTTCAGGGAACCATCAACACACCCTGAATACGGAAGCCTGAATGATGTGTAATGTTTTTCGTTTAAATTTCTATACTGTTCTGGCACCACATACTCCAAAAGACCATTATGATTTCTAGGCCCCTGCAGAACTTCACACCATTCTGTGAGTTCTTATACTAAAGTGCCCAAGAAAAGTCAGATGGTCTCGTCTTTATAATGTTACTTGGGTTCTGCTACAAAAAAACACTAGTCATGGAGCTTTTCAGTTCTGAGCTCTTCTGTTTTTTGGGGCATTTAGATTTCCAGACCTTCGAGGGTCTTCGGCTGTCTGCACTTTTGTAGGAATTGCTATGGTTTCGTAGGCGTTGTTCTGCCTGTTGGAAAGATTCAGACGACTGCCACTGGGTTGCTGTTGGGGAGCTTCAATGAAGTTGCTACAATAAGGAAACCGTATGAATTACCATATGCCCATAATATGATAACTTAAATTCAGTTCCGTAACAACAGCCCAGACTAGGATCTCTAAGATCTCTCGATTTGAGAAATGTCCGTGGGATTTACCAGGATAGAACTGGATTGCTGTTAAAAGGGTTTTAAGCTATGTCAGCAGAATACGGGTACATGTGGAGCAGTAGGGTTCCCTAAGACATATACCTTAATTCGAGTTTCTGAACAAACACCCTAAACCCTAAACCTTACGCCCAGAGAACCAGGCGACACCGTCAAGACAGACGAGGGCGCGCAGACTGGGGGCTCCCTGCGCGCGGGCGCAAGCAGCTTGGCCGATATCGGGCATAAGGGTGAGTGGACGATTTGGGGTTTTTAGGGCCAAGGAATGGCTTATGGCTTGTAATTTTTTGTGGTTCGGGGCAGGGCTTTTCGGCTTAAGGCTAGGTACTTCAGGGTGTAGTGTTCAGAGGTGCCCGAGGAAGAAAAACGCTCAGCCAAGGGATGTTGCGTAGTCTTTTGCCATTACCCCTGTGGATTGTCCATTGTTTCCGAACGCATGACCTTGCTCCGATTCGTGGTGCTGGAATGCTGGCCGTTACTGGAATTGTCGTTCCAGTATGTGCTTCTGACTACTGTTGTCAGTTGATGGGTGTTTTTCGCCCGGCTTAGGGTCTAAACCGCAAAGCAAGAATTTCGGATTTGTATCGAGGATGGAGTGTTTGGGGAGGAGGTCATAAGAGGGCAAGCTCCTCCCTTAAATCATCCTGCATTGCCAAGGGGAGGGGCTAGCATTAGACGGAACTAAAGTTGAGCCTTGTATCATCCCTACAGAAAATGCTGTGCTCTCTCCGGGTTGTTCTAAGAAGCCACAACAGCACAGTGCAGGGCCGCTTATGGTGCCACGTTTCATCAAGACACCTCCTACCCAGACCCCCTAAAGGATCCAAAAAATGGAACCCCCTCAATGTGAATCCATTACTACATTGGGGAAACTAGGGGATTATTAGGGGGTTCCATTTTTTGGATCCTTTAGGGGGTCTGGGTAGAGGTCGTTCTCAGAGTTTTCCTTGTAGAGCCATTGACAGGGGGTCTCAGACTCCTTTTTGCAATCCCCATATCCCGAGAATTCCCAGGCACCGCCCACTGTCAAAAGCCATCATATGAATGGGTTGCAGAGAAAATAAGGTTTCCCAAAAGCCTACCACCCCCCCCCGTTTTGGAATCCCAAAACTGGCCAGATGAAAACGACTAGCTTACCAGGGGGCCTCCATCAGTTTCCATGTCAGTTTCGGCGGGGAGGAAACCTTTTTCCATAACATGAAACCTTCCCTAATTGTTCATGCGGTCCAGCGGGCCTGAAAAACTGGACAGAGCAACACTACAACTTACGCTGCCCTCAGCCTTCAAACCTTTGGGCACTGAGCAACAAATTCCATGCTTTCAATCCTGACCCTCAACCCTCAAAACCCGAAACCCAAAACAGGCAAACCAGAGGATTCCCCAAGAGACGGCCCGCGCCTTACTTCAGGGTTTATGGTCCCCCTTACGTGGACAGAATATGGGTTATAGGGGGATCTTACTCTCCAAATCCTATTTACTTAGGGGGGATTATAGGCTTTAGAAGGATTACAGAGGGACGAAGCAGGACGTCTCAAGTAGACTTATTGGTGCTTCGGATGGAAGCGGGGGAATGGGTCACTGGAATTAGCCAATGCTCAATTAGTATGTTGGCGCTTAAGGAGCGGTCAAATTCACTATGCCACTCCACACTGCATCAGCATTTCTTAATATGTGCAGGGTGGAGCAGCCCCAAAGGCATTTAGGTTAGCAGAGGACCCCAGACAATGAAACGGATAGGTGCTCGCAAGTGCTGTCGGAAGTCAACTGATACACAACGACTTGCAGAAAACACAGGGCATGTATTTCAGCAGATGATACTGAGTTCCTGCTTCGTTCTTCTTGCCCTGTTGCATGCAGATGATTAGTCAAGTTCAGGTGTACAATAAATGTGCAGCAGCAAACCTGGCAGAATTCCATCAATTATGGCAGCAGGAATGGTAATAGCACGAATAAGCAGGAAGACGGTGCTGATGGTATTGTCACAGTAAGGATAAGAGCAAGAACATGCAATGAGCTATCGGATGACAAAGAGAGACACAATTGCTTCTTGCACATTCTGCTTCCTAGGCAGTGGATCCTCCAAGAAGAAGCATCTCGGTGGCATTTGCGTCATGGCTATTGTTTTTGTGTGCACATATGTATGTGTATACATATATATATATTAGTTAGCATTCCTACATATACACATAGATATGCATGTTTCGGCTCCTTACTCTACAGGATAGGGATCCACACAACAGACCAATCATTTTGGTGCATATCTTCATCTCTTGCTTTGCTGCCAAGACTCGCGGCTTGAGCTCCTGCTCTTGATTGCTTGAGAGATCACGAGGGCTTGGTAGCTGCTTTAGCTAAGATGTAGACACCCAATTGAACTTGCATAGCTGGCCGCGACTATGAGCAACCTTATGATGCGCATGAACCTCACGCCTCAGAGTAGGCCTTGTGACAAAGCTCGGAAGAAGTTATCTTCTTTCTATATCTAACACTAGCGCGATATCAATGAGTGTGAGTGGCAGCACTACTCTTTCGTTGGCTCGCTTGGTTTCTGGCAAGCCACTTTCTGAGCTTGTAAGCACAGATGACAAGCAAGATGTCCGACTGCAATGTTTCTGCTACAGGTGTGACAAGTCGTGACTCGCACGGTGCGTCTCTTCAAACGGAGGACTTCTTGGGCTTTCTCACACAAGCAAACTGATAGACGGCAGGCATGCAGATCTCCACAAGTCCCTTGCCCATCTTGACTCAAAAAAGCCAATGTTTTCTTGGCTCACACTGAAGGCTTACAACCCATGTCACATGTCCCAGACGAATCCTTGGCGCACGCAAGGTATGGCAAGAAGAAAAAGAGCAGCGGCCGGCGGACTCAGTCTGTTTTGACAAACTGTCCATTAGTTCATTGTAAGAAAATTGCGGCTTTAGCCTTGGGGCTGTTGGCCCTCATATGATCTGAAGATCTGCCCGAGCCAAGATTATGGCATATCGTAGACAGGTCAAGCCTGAACACTTGCAGGCTTCCAGATCACGGCCAACATCAGCAACATGCAATCTGCTAATGTTTTGCATATTCTCTTCTCTAGCATCTTGCCCCCCTGCACCCAGAATCACACAACTAACATCAAGTTCCAAAACATATCCTTGCAGTACAAAATCATGCTTGGAAGGTTTAGAGGGACTTTCCAACTCTAAATACGTATACTTATGCCCCTTATATTATAAACCATACAATGCTCCGGTTATCCCAATTCTTAGCCTGTTTACAATGTCCTTCCTACCCGTCAAGTGCTTGTGACTCCCGTCTCCTGGCAAGTTGCATGGCAAGCATTGCTCAGTGCTACCCTCCACAAAACTAACATGTAAGCTGAAAAGTGTCGCTTGTAGACTGCTGTGTCTTCAGGGGATTATACGGGCGGGTGGTTCCATGTTAATTTGGAGGTGGGTAGCAAGTTTGAGTCCTTGAAAAAGCTAATGGAAAGGAAAATTGAAATACAAATGGAAACTGAGCTTGCATTGGTGTTTTAGAATTTCAGTGACATCAAACCCCAGAATTAGGACCTCACAATCATCATGTGATTCTAGTAGGGCTCTAGTTTTGCCAAGATCCTCTTGTTATTCACCCCGATATCGCATATGTCATGACATATTTCATCCCTAAACCCCTAATCCCTAAACCCTAATCCCTAAACCCTAAACCCAAGGGGGTGGAGGGAGGTAGAGGTGACTACACATGGGGGGTGTCCTTTGTAAATCCTGCCCTCTTTGCTTTTGGTTACCCTGAAGAAAGAGCCACACAGTGTAGGGCTTCGGCTTTAGGATTTTGGGTTTTTGAGTTTGTGGTGTGCGATGTAGTCTTTAGGGTTTAGGGAGTCCTGTTGGGAAGATTCCATGCAGGTTGCTGCTGACATCTTTGCGATTCTGAGCGAGTTGTCACCACCCAAGGTGCTGCTTCAGTTCCTCAAACGAATCCCTATGCAATCTTTCCGAGGGAGGCCCACAATCCCTTGGGATTCCCTATATGTATGCATCCATAAAGTACTCTGACTTTGAGAAACCTCATTTCTTCGAATTGTTCTATAGCACCGAATGGCCCCAATCACTTCCTTCACACGACCCTTGACGCTACGGTCGCGCCCTGCAGCAAGAAGCAACACTAATTCGAGAAGGGCCTGTTTGGCAGGCATGTAGACGCATGAGATCATCCGTCATGAAATGGGAACAGGAGAGATGTGGGCAAGCGGATTCCCTAGTTTCAGATCTTCTTGCACCTGAGGCTCCCTCACCACCACACACTCTACTTCATCCCCCACAAGATTCCTCTTTCATTAGGGCCTAATCAAGCGTAACCCAAAGGGAAAGCTCTTAGAGCGTGGTGAGGGAGCCCATGAGACGGGAGCCCTGGTCTGAGACATCCTCTGCATTTGCCCCAGTCTCTCCTCTCCCTATCTCAACAGTCGCCGGCGCCCCCTTATGCAAGCCACAAAAATCTAGATTTTTTTGTGTAACTTGAACATGTAACATCAGGTAGTCAGTAGCATCAAAATTCTTTTGTTGCATCGCAGTGGGTCAAATGCTTAGCAGAATCAGTAGCATTCTGTGACCGATAAACCATCGTTCCCTTCCATTAGCACTGTGGCTCAACATGTGCCTTGCAACTGTTTGCTCCAGTGCTTTAAGTTCGTAATCTAACTGACTCTCAAACCTGTTCATTCCTCTCCTCAAACCAGTTAATATGCGAAAGGTACCCAAGACTATCAATGTGTTGCAGCCTGCTAGCGTAAACAGACATTCACCCAAATCATACCAAATCAAAGCTGTCTTCATTAGGTGACAATCTAAAACATACATCAAATGATCCCAAGCAAGAGGGGAGAAGCGCCCGAAACAAGCTGAGAAGCCACACTGGAAAGCAGGTTAGCAGTATGGTAAATATGCTTTGGAGCTTAGGGCTGGAGCTCAACTCCGTGGAAAAGATTCCCGAAATGCCAAGAAAGAAACGACAAGTAAGCATTGCAAAAGTCCACATACCCCTAGTGATCCTTCAAAGTACTGAAACAGGCCGTTATAGTGATACTAATGCTTCAGGGCTTGAACAGGTGCAAGACGAGATGCTGGCATGGCATGTAAGAACAGCAGGCTGTCCTGCGAAATGTTCTTCCAACTTCGTTTGGACTTTGTTTACTTGTGACTAAACGGAGTTGCGGAGTGAATATAGTCACTCTTGCAAGATACGTCCAGACACTATATGGTAAATATTCGTTCCGGTTCACTTCCCCAATACCCGGAAAGTTTACGAGAGCGAAAGGAAACAGAGTGATTTCGGCAGCGTTTGTTACAAGGATCATTGCTGTTTGGATTCCTCGATCGAAGAGAGTCTTGTTTTGAGGTATTGCGATGTGGGTGATTCACCTCTGTAGAGCTCGACACGAAAACAACTGTCCTGCACGTGTTTGTCAGTTCGTGTGTACATCCATGCGCTGCTGATTAACAAGGTTCTTTGCATGGTCCGGTCTCTAAGCTTCGGGCGCTAACGGTCTTCTGAAAACACACGAAGTTCCTGCTTTCCATTCTGGCATGATGCGTTAAAGCCTAACGAAGACTAATGTGAAACTGCTGCTGCAGCGGTCTCGGAGAGCAAAAGAAGGAACCTTACAGGTGCAGACATTTTAGGTTGCAGTGCTGGATCATCTGGGATTCGGATATTAGCGAGGTTATAAAGATGCCCAGGCGGACCAGATTTAAAAAACACAACCAGTGAGCAAAGGGTCATCGAACGGAAAAACCCTGCATGGTCAAAGCATCACACACTGCACTTCAGCTGCCTCATTTGAACTTTTGGTGAGCAATCTATGCAAAAGTCAACTCCAGGATTGATTTAAGCCCTACTGTGGAAGACTTGGTAGAAGGAGGCAGACTGGTCCTCACTGCCATCCTTGTACATGTACATATCTTGTCATGAAGGTACAGTCAGTTATGCTCCTGTGTTTGCGTGTGACATCTACATGAGCAATCAAGCCAAAAAGTGTTTACCCCCTAAGACTGTTAGGTAGGCAAACCTATGCATTTCTCCAGACAACTGAGACTTTAATAATCCCTTGCCTATTTCCTATGGCATTGTTTGATTCCCGAACTTGAGAAGGGCCTGTAAGGATCATGTCTGGTAGTTATTGAAAACAATTGCCCCTGTATCGGATTACACGAGAAGAATCCTAGGGCATCCAATTTTTCGATCGCTTGGGGTCCAGGTCGGCCATATTCCGGAAACTTTTTAGTTTGAAGGCCGACTCTGAAATTGATACGCGAGTCCTGTTGGAAATATTCATATGACAGTTGTCGCTATTGAAGGGGACTAGCTGGAAAATATGTCTGTTTTGCGGGCGACACACCCTCACATGAGACTGACAGACTGCTTCAAAGCCTCGCTATCACATGCAGCGTTAGAATGCGAGTGCGGTTCTTCGCCGCCTGCTTCTCGACGCTGGAGAGGCCCCGTCGTTCCCGGACCCGTGAGCTGTGAGCCCTCCAGCATTCCTCTCGCCCACCTGTGCGCTTCCTGAACCGTGGCCGTAGCTCGCAGATGCCGCTTGGCTAAGCCAGCAGAGATCTCGGACGACTCTCATGTGCCTGCGACTAGTCCTGGGGCTAGTGACGGGGCAGCTGGGGAGGCCGGCGAGCGCGCAGGGGCCCCGCCGGGCAGCACCTTAGTGTAGGCGTCTGTCTTGTAGGTAAGGATGTTGTAGTAGCGCGGCCTCTTTGTACAGTTTCACACTTGAGAGATGCGTGCGCTTTCACACCCTTTGAAGCACCAATCAGTTTACAGTCCTCAATTGCAAACTTCCGCCTAGTAGTCCGGCATTACTACATACGGATTAAGCCGCACTTCGGTTCCCTCCAGATTTGATGACTTGCAATACATACCATGTATGTGAGGAAATGGGATGACAAATATTGTATCCAAAAAGAGCAGCAGGTTCGGGATGCCGCTGCATGAAGACATCTCTTTCTGGAGGGGTTATCTGATCCGTGTATGTTGAGAATCGTTTTTGTATCCGAAGTTTGAGTACTGGGAGCATTCCGGGCATGCGCTCATGACACGTATCGTACGATTTCGGCTGCATCTGCTTACATCTCTTGGGAAACTAGTATAGTGAACTCCTCTTGTTCTTGGTGTGCTGCAACCGTATCTCTTCTTAGGCGCACCCTGTGTGGATATAAGAGTCTTCGTTGCATGTCAAAAGCGTCAGCAAGCACGGGGACGGAGGTCCCGGGCTCGCCATCCTGGTGACGATCGTCGATTTTGGACCCTCGTGTCTGGAGTGGAAGGGGGATTGTAAAGTGGAATGGATGGAATGGAAGGTGGAATAGAGTGTGGGGAATACAGAGTGGAGCGTTTGGAGAATGGAGTGCGGAGAGCGGAGTATGTGGCCACTGCTGAATGTTGCCTACGCAATGACATACACTGCTGGTATCGATGTATTCGTAGAAGCTGTGTCCCAAGCAAGCCACGCGACGAATCCAACTACGACATCGGAACGGACAACTCTGCTCACCGGAGGAATCACTGCTCCAGCCCAAGGAATACTTTGGTGCACTCTATGAGGAGGATGACTTCAGCCCAGCACCACTCGAAGCATTTGACCAGCTCCCATTCGGCTGTCATGATGTAGCTCTGACGCGGAGGAAGCTCTTTCCGAGTAAGAGCCTTAGGTATAAAGTCGCCCCTGCCATTATGTGCAAAAGTCAGGTCGATACCTTTGCTCCCATAATATATCAAGACCTGCAGGAGGAATGGTGCAAACCGGATCCATGCGCGAACCCAGCGCCCTCAGACCTATCTGCTTGCAACACCCGATTTACAAGATTGCGGCGTATCTGGCTGGAGGCATGATGATTTCACTGGACATGTCTAAAGTTTTTGGCAGCATCAAGATCGGCAGTGCAAGCTGCCATTCGCGAGCTGCCTCTTCCGCAAGACATAACAAACTTCCTATTGATGTGGACGCAGGCCGGCAGATATGTCGTGGAGCATCGGCGCCTGCAGTGTCAGGTGGAAGCACGACAAGGCATTAAACAAGGATCAACAGATGCGCCTCTTCTTTTTGGAAATGAATTGGGACTGCATGGGTTCCCAGTGTCAAACAAGCAAAAAGGGCGGTGAATGCGAAAGGAAGCATGTTCCAGACTATCTCTGATCTCGGTCAGCAGATCAACTACAGCAAATCCACCGCCTTGTTGATAGTGGTAGGATGCAATGCCAGGTGTTTCGCTTCGAAGTTTATTGGGAGACGTGCTTACATGTTTCCAAATTCAGGTTCCTCATCATGGGTCTACCCTGGAGCCATTGAGAGCCAAGCATGACTACCTGGGTGCGGTTATATCTTATTACAATTTCGGAGCTTACGCCCGACGCAAGCGGCCGACTGCCGGCAAATCAGCCTCCCAGAGACTGCGCAGAATCATGTGCGGCAGAAAACACCATTATAGAGGCGATGGATTGCAGCTTTACAATGCTTGTGTTCGGACGACAGTCGCATATGGCATTCCTGAAGCGGGTTCGGTTGACCTGAGATGCAGGAGTTTTAAAAGCAATGCGCCATGCAGCTTCGGAAGATCCACCGGTCTGAGCCTTATCTCAGGGGGATGTCGCATAGGAACTTCTATGCAAGATTTGGGCTGTACACGCTGTGGCAGCGACTGAACACTCTCCGCGAGCAGAAGCACTTCGGGCGACAAAGCATACTGCAAACGATTTTAGAGCATGACCTTTCTTCCCAAATCCCCTTCCCCGATATACCTGTCTTGCAGGATGATACCCATGTCCTCACAAAAATGCTACATCAAGTGCCACCTGTGTGATGAAGACTATGCTGATCAGGCTACCCTTAAGCAACATCTCAGAAACGCACGTCAAGAGGCGTGCCTGGATGAGCATCAGGTTAACCTCGCCAGGGGTTCCGCAGACGGACTAGCGCAATGTGCACACTGCCTTCATGTGCATCCCACGTGTGATGTGCAGATGCACATTGCATCCGGTGCGTGCAAGGACATTGATCCAGAACAGCCAATCCGCCTGCCAATTGCATTGCACCTTGACTCGCATAAGATCTTGAGTTTGAGTGATTCTGGAGAAAAGGAGGCATTGATCCAGTGGATCAAATACTGGCCCAGCACGCTTACCAACTACTCTATATTCGGATTTTCGTGCGGTCACAGATCGACTCTCCAATGAACATGACCAAGCGACACCCGGGCTTGAAACAGCCTACACAGGGCCCAACACTATACGAGGCAGGCGGCTACGAGAAGTATCTCGACACACCAATGGCCATTCTGATACGAACGGCAGCCGCGCACATAATTGCCAGGGTTGGAGTTGAGCATCTTGATGTTAATGGTCCCCCTCAACAGGATAAAATAGCGGTGTCAGCAAGGGAGTTGCACAGGGACGAAGACAATTCCTTTTCCCAAACACCGCAGGATGGTGGGGTGCTTCATAAAGTATCTTGCCAGCAAGCCGGCTAAACCGAGTGAGATTGCTTTCAGGTTTACCATGCCAACAGACGCAGGCCGGAGCGAAGGAGCAGCAAGCAGATCGGAAAACCTATGTTGAGTGCTAAGCAGGCTGATGTGGACGATTGCAGGCAGTTGAATGGCTTAAATATTGTCATTCGATTTGATCCCTCGATACCGAACATTGTCCCTGCAAGCAATGCGCCAGCAGATTTGCCGACAGCTGTGCACGCGAGCCTTTACGGCCTATCCAGGCCCCCAAAGCATAGATAGCGAGGTGCACATTCCACCTGAACAGTCTGTTCGAGAGCAGGTGCAGAGAAGGACTGGGGTTGGGTAATAAGCCTGGTCGAGTAGGCCGATATGGCATGCAGATTCAATGCACTTCAAGCCTTGCCGCAATGCCATAATGGTTTCTTGGAGGTTTGGAGCTCTCCCTGAGGCATCCTCAAAGCAGCGAGTTGCATCTATCTCTATCTGCTTGCACTGCGCGGAGTTGCTGGCCAAAGTTACACCCGGCGCAGCTACAGCGGCAATAGATGATCAACATCGTCTTATTAAGCAACGCATTGATTGACCTTGCCGAGGAGCAGCTGAGGGCATCCAATTCTGGAATTGCAATAATCTGCGCTACCTGTCTTTTAGCGCACTGGTGGAATTTGATATAGGTCTCCTCCCTTCGGCTGGGAATTGTAAGGGTTGGGATGCCTCTGTTAAGGAGATTACTCCCGTAGTAAATATTTCTGATTGCTTTTTGCTTAAATTCTTGAAATAATCTTGGTTTGATATCGTCTGGGGCGTAGGCAGGCGCTGCCGAATTCTATGATTTACGAGAAATCACTTGTTGAATTCGCGCCAAGCGAAACCTAGAATATGAAACCGACAAATTTGTGGCGTAATATGCGCGTTCATGGGTTTATTCGTATGCGCAGCATCCCTATGATAGGGCAAATTCTCCGTATAGTTGGCGGAGCGCGATTGGCAAGAGGCGATTCTTCGGCAACGACTTTTTGATTTGAAATTGGATTCTGATTAAGCTGCAAGATATAGCTCGCCATCAGAAGCATCCATATCATCCTGAAGAAATCACCCTTCTGACATGTCAGTGCTGTCTGCAGGTAGTAGCAGTTCCTTCAGTCAGTTGTTTTCTCCATTGTTGCTGTGATAGGCCCAAGGCCCAAGTCATCATGCAACATATCAGTCGTCATTGCATGTAGGATGTAGCACAGTCACGACACCTACAAAGACTTTGATGTTCTGCTCTGCGTAGTAACGAAAAAGGCCCTAGGGTCCGCGTGTGCTGCCATGGATGAAAGTTTCCTAAGACGTCGCACTGCAGTAAACCCTGGGAATCTTATAGATCTTCAGGTTATGAGTCCAACCGC
>CAJNIZ010041413.1:22076-32631 GCA_905231905.1 Symbiodinium pilosum
TTTGACAACCACCCATATATAAATGTATGGTTTTCATATTGCACACTGCAGCTTAGTGGGATGTATCAGCGGCCGAAAGGCCCTATAGGCACCAGGCACATGCTTGCTGTGTGCAGTGACAGCGGGGTCCGTCTGTGGCAGAGGTTCTGCCCGCGGGGGCGCCATCACCTTAGGAAGATGTAGGGACATTTACCCCAGCAATGGAGAATCAAANNAGAAGATGGACAATGAACTGGAAACTAGAAAAATCTATGTTAGTTTCCATAAACAGGGGAACCCCAACATAGACCCACATATACTGTACTCCTTCAAAAGCGGACCCCAAGAGAAAACCTAGTGGTTTATAGGTTAGGAGGACCCCCGGCCCTGTAATAGTGATATAATAGGAATATAAGAGGACCCTAATATGATCACTATTATCCCCTATAGTCACTATTACTGGGCGGGGGTTCCACCTAATTTATAGGGATTAGCGCTTCTTCTCAGACTGCGGTTGGCTGAGAGCACCGGAGGCCCCTGGAGTTTCATTTTCGTTGGCCAGGCGAACGGAGTAAATTCTTATTCTGTTTGGCAATTATATAGTCCCCCATTAGTAGATAGAGAATGGCTCTGGGTATATTATAATAATGTCCCCATATACCCCCCCAATTCAATCTACTTTAAGGGGACTATACCTTTCATTGCACTCGGAGGAGGCCGTGTCAGGAGTTTGAGAATAGTCCTCTGAACCCTACTCAGTACACCCCACAACATACAAATCCCTGTAAAAGCCTGTAGAAACCCAGCTCCCCTTTCATGTTCCATTTGATTCTCCGCCCTAAACCCTAAACCATATAGAACCAACTTCAAAAAGAGCTAGGCTCAATGCGGTGCACCAATTCTTACTGATACAACAGGGTTTAGGGTTTAGGGGGGTATATAAGGGTTATATAGGGATTATAGGGTACATATTTGGATTATATAGACACAATGGAAAGGAACATGGAAACTACTATAGTATAATAGGGTGTATGCTAGGATTATAGTCCCCTTGAGTAGATAGAACATAGGGTATATGGGCATCTTGTTATAATATACCCAAAGCCATATTCTATCTACTTAAGGGGGACTATATATAGCTATTGTTATTCTTCTTACCCTAAAGCCTAAGCCCTGTCATGATTGCTATAACTTGGGTTGGGCCCCCACCCACTAATAGTATACTAGGAATATATATATATATGTATATTTATATATATATACGTATATATAAGGACCCTACTATAATTCCTAAACCCTAAACCCTCAACCCTAAACCCCTAAACCCTAAACCCTAAACCCTCAACCCGGAGGTGGGGTCCAACCTAAGCTATAACTACGATGGCTTGAAAGCCTGGGGAGCTGGTTCAAGTTCCCTCTAAATTCAGGGAGTTTTCCTTTGTACCCTTAGGGTTTTGGGCCCCTAAACCATGGAATATGGACCTCAATAAGGGTATTTGGGACCTAAAACCTAGGGGTACAAACATTAAGGGTACAAACTTAAAGTCTTTGATAAATTGCTTAGCAGCGTTGACATGCCGAAGCTACGTCAGGAAGTAAGGCTTAGGGTTGAGGATTTAGGGGTTTAGGATTTAGGGGTTTAAGGTTTAGGGACTTGAAAATCCCAAACGCTGAAACCAACTTCAGGTCAGCTTTCCGGCAAGACCCTCTTACAACAAGTTCGGTAACCCTAAAATCTAAACCCTCTCAGGAGATCCAAACGTTCAAAGCGTCAATGTAACCCCTATAAATCTCAGTTTAGAGGGATGAACTAGGGCCAGGTTCTGGGCTTCGCACCCGATAGTGCGGGGACCCCGGTGGAGGCGCCTGCAATGACTGCCCCCAACCCCCAACCCTAAACCCCAAACCCTAAACCTTCATAAACCCCCAACCCTAAACTCTAAACCCCAAACCCTAAACCCTAGTCTACAAAAGGTGTATATCCTGGGTTTGAGAGCCTATAAATGCCAGATGCTGGTTTAGGGGGTTTGAGGTTTAGGGTTGGTGGGGCCCCGTCAACCTTGTGTCGACGGCTTATTTGGGCTTTTTGGATGCCTTGGCTTTTGAAGAGGGGATTCTATATCCTGCAGTCTTGCCTAATCCCCTCCCCCAAATATTAACCCCCCCACTTCCCCCCCCCCATTGTGGTATTTTATATATATATATAGCAGACTGGGAATATTTAATCTTAGGGGGTGAGGGGGGGTTTAATACTAGGGGGAGGGGATTATCAGTGCAGCTGTTGCTGATCCTGTCCTTGGTATGAGCACGCTTGCCTAAGGTTCTATGCTTTGATGATGTAATTCAGACTTGTACTCTGTTCCACGATATTCTGCAGCAGGTATGAACAAGCAACTGCAATGAGGACCTTCTAAAACGTGCCGATCTCCCCCTTCCCTTAGATCTTTAACCCCAGATCCTAAACCCTAAGCCGTTCATCATAGACCCAGGCTGTGATAATTCACATGGGGTCGAATATTCTCCAAAAAAAAGGTTTGCATCCTTACATACAAAGATCTTTTTGCGCGCATCTACATACCTTGCCTCCTCACGGCTTCCCGTGACAGCTGCAAAGACCATGAGGCCTAAACCCAAAGATTCAACTTAACATGAACCCTAAATCCTGAAAGTGATGTTTTCGGCAGGTTTGAACCGACTACGGATACAGCCCTCTTTCCATGCTACAACCATAAAGAGTACATATTCCTAGTCTGTCTTGGGGACGATTCCAAGCCTGTAGCAAAGGTAGAGTCAGATCCTACACTCCCAAACCACGAAACCTAAAACCTCTAAATTGATTAAAAACCCCAAAGCTCTGGATCCCAAATTCTAATCCCTAAACATTATACCCAAACCCCTACCTTGAGTACAACTTAATCAGACCCTTCAAAAGGGGTTAAAACACCAAGATATTAGACATCAAAACCTGCTCCCCCCCTAAACCCTAAACCCCTTAACCGTGCTGTCGGTAAACCCTGAATCTGGGAGCTGAAGCCCCAATCATCAAGGGTTCCAGGATTGCACCCCTAAGGTTGTACCCCTAAAAGGGTTTTCCCCCAATATGGCCTTAATATAGCCCTTATATAATCCCCTAGGTTCCTTAAAAGGATTCCAAAAACCCAGCGGTACAACCCTAGGGGTACAAGTCTGAAACCCTTGAAATCCCAAATCCCTTAACCCATCACTACACTCCTTGAACCCTTACCCCAAAAAAACCTAAGTCCCAAAACCCTAAATCCTTAAACCCTACATCTCTAAACCCTACATCTCAAAACCCTCAACCCTGAGTACCTAAACCTTAAACCCTAAATCCTATACCCAATATCCCTCAACCCCCCCCAAACCCTGCCATTATCCCTATACAACCCCAATATATACCCCGTTGTAATAGTTTCCATGTTCTTTTCCATTCTTCCCTACACCCCGAACCCTGAATAGTAGCTTCCATTTTCCTTTTTCTTTTCCATTGTCCCGATAGTATCCTATATAACCCCAATATTACCCATAATAATCCCAGATTCCATTTCATTTTCAGTTTTGTGTTCCATTTGATTCTCCAGTATCCCGAAAACATAAACCCTAAACCCTACCTAACCCTAAACCTTACACCCTAAACCCTAAACCCCTAAACCCTAAACCCCATATAATCCCAATATATACCCAGGCCTTGGAGGGAGGATCAGGAGCCTGGAGGGCCCATAGCTCAGCTTGATCTGCCTCCTGAACGCAAAAGGACCGGAATGGTTTAGGGTTTAGGGTTTAGGGCTTAGGGTCTAGGGGGTAGGGTTTAGGGTTTAGGCTTTAAGGTATAAGGTTTAGGGTTAAGGATTACAGTCCCATTTTGGTGCTTGGGCATGCAGACTATTTCCTTGAAAATATAGGCTATTGGGTCTAGGGTTTAGAGATTAGGGTTTAGGTTTCAGAGATTAAGGGTGACGGTTCAGAGTTTCGGGATTACGGGTTTAGGGGCTTAGTAGGGTTTAGCGTTTAGGGATTAGGGGTTTAGGGTTTATAGGGATTAAGGTTTAGCAGTTAGGGTTCGTAGAAATGGTCTAGGGTTCATGGTCTAGCAAATCACATAGAACATGAATGAACGGTGGCTTTGACAAGGGGGTTATGCCGAAGTTACCGAAAGCTCGCGGCCGGTAAATACTAATAGCGGCTTGGGCTCAAAATTCTAGAAATGGGGGTGTCCCAAAATTAGGGGTACCCGCTTTTGGGGGGTCCCCATAACAAGGATTATAGTATATTGGGGTCTAAGATGGGGAAGTACCAAATACTTCCTGCTGTGGGCCATTTGGAGTACCTACATTGTACACACTTAGATCCGAAAGTGCTTATATACGAACCCTTTAGGATCCTTTGAGATTTTTTCTGCTTTGCCACAAACATCAAGAGATTTTCTGGACCCATCTCAAGGATTTAGGATAGGGTTCAGGGTTTAGTAGGCCCCCCCCCAAATGGAAAACCATCCTTACCAAGGACGCGACAAGGGATCCACAAATTTGGAAACTTTGAGCCCTAAGCCCTGAAACAAACCCTAAACCCTAAACCCTAAACCGTCTATAAAGAGCTTTGGTTGGCGGTGCGGCTGCGGGGTTCCGAAAAAAAAACAATCGCTTAGCAGCGGCGCAAATGGTACATGCAGGGTTTGGGGTTCAGGGTTCAGGGCCCAACCATGTGCTATCGCTACATGTGTTGTAAAGTCTAGGGTGTATGTAGGCTTGGATATTCAAGGCTCTACGGAAAAGTAGCCCCTGGTTGTAAGTAAGGCCAGAAACTGTGGAATCATTATAGTTCCCCTTAGGTAGATAGAATATGGGGTATATGGGGACCTTATAAACGCCATATTATGTCTACTCAATGGGACTATGAGCTACTGAGCAGTTTTCAAGTCCACATCCATTTTAGACTGTTGGGTCCTAAGCCCTGGCAAGGGGATTTGAAGGACCCTTAGGGTTTAGGCTTTAGGGTTTAGGGCTTAGGGGTTCCTGTTAAATTATCCAAGGGTCCATACTAGGCGCCCATGGTTCGGGTTGATGGCAAGATTTCACCCTTAACGGCACATTCTACCCTAAACCCTCAATCCCAAATCCTAAACCCTTAACCTCAAGCGCAATTTTTGGGACAAGCTGGCGATGACATCAGCGAATAGAATAATTTACATAAACCGGGGTAGACCCATAACATAGATCCCGCAATAACATGGGCTTTATACGGGCCACAAGGATCCGCAATTTTTTGGAAGCCCCCATTTGGCTCCGTACCAAACGGAGAACACATGTTGCTCTAAGTAGCAGAGGCTTTGTAGCCGGATCTGGTTCTCCTTCTAAGTACAGCTCATCATCCCTGCATGCCATCCATCGCACGCCCATGGAGGCATCCATTATCGCAAAGAATTTGAAGGGATAGCCCACGTAGTCATTGCAACCCTAAACCCGAAACCCTAAATCCAAAATCCTGAACCCGAACCCCCACGCGCCTCCTCCTCATCATCGTCGTCGTCTAAATCGTCAAGGAACGGGTCGCAGGCCTGTCAGCAAGCGAAGGGTTGGCTTGCTTGTCTGTCTATGAAGGAGCGAACCCTGCATTACCTTTGAGGTACTTTGGCCACCCTTGGCTTCTAGATGGTAAGTCCAAAAAACAAATAATCAAATAAAGGTACGAGGTGCAAACCCACCACAAGAGAATAACAAATCCCTGACACATGTGGTAGTTTCCCAAAATAGGGGGACCCCAATATAGACCCTAAAATACTATAGTCCTTATTATGGGGACCCCCAAAAAGGGTACCCCTAATTTCAGGAAACCACAAACCCATACCCCTAAACCCCTAAACCTAAGCCCTAAACCCCAAATAGTAGTTTCCATTTCATTTTCCATTTTCTTTTCCATTTGATTCTCCATTATTGGACCCTCTAATAAAGTACCCCTAAATTAGGGAAAGCCCTATGTTGCTTCTGGCGGGGAGTTTGGGCTCCTTGGCTGTGCGCAAGTTTCGTTGGACTTCCTGCGCCACCATTTTGGGGGTTTAGGGTTTCAGGTTTAGGGGCATTTATGCGCTTTTTTGGCTGCATTACTGCGCGATTTAGGGCGAGTGGGCTGCAACGCTTGCAACCTTAGACTGGCTGCAATTCTGCACCGTTGTATTGGGCCGCATTGCTGCGCCCTTTGGTTCATTGCCTTTCTGCCCCGTCTGGGGTGGGTGGGCTGCATTGCTTGCGCCCATAGATTGGCTGCATTTTTGCGGCATTGTATCGGGCTGCATTGCTGCGCCCTTTAGTTGGCTTTATTTCCGCACCACCACTTATGTAACCCCTGCCCTGTGAAGCCTGGGCACCAGCTGAGCAATGTGTCAAATGAGGGTTTAATAAGGGCTTTGGGAGTTTAGTTAGTACACCCTAAACCCTAAAGTGGAAAACCCTAAAACCCTAAACTCTAAACTTTAAAGCCCTAAACCCCTGAAGCCCTAAACCCTAGAAGGTTCAGGTCATGTAGGGCTCATTGGCATGAATCTAGCTTCCCTACTTGAGCCAGCCCCTCTTTCGCTCTATCCTGAGGGGAAGTTGGATCCTTGCCATAAGGTTCCCCATCCTTTCGAGAGTTTCTCAAAATTGTACCGC
Source organism: Symbiodinium pilosum (assembly GCA_905231905.1). NCBI lineage: Eukaryota > Dinophyceae > Suessiales > Symbiodiniaceae > Symbiodinium > Symbiodinium pilosum. The sequence continues at coordinate 28,718 of CAJNIZ010041413.1, forward strand.
AGTAGTCCCACTACGGTGGATACTAAACATCCTGCATGACCCTAAGTACCTTATACCTTGGGAATTGTGGTACTATAGTAGATGAAGGTCATGCAGGATTTTTAGTATCAACAGTAGGTTCCCCTAACAGCTCCTGTATACCCCCTTGAGTCCCTTACCCTTCCTTCGAAAAAAAAAAAAAAGAACGTGTGTGCTTGATGCGAGGAGATTCGTCATAACAACATCTCCGCCTAAAACCCTAAACCCTAGGAGAGGACCACTACACGAAAATCAGGGCTGCAAGAACTTTGAAATGTTGAGCCGGGGGTTTCCAAAATTGGTGAGTTCCATTGGGTGTCCCTGCTTCTGTTTGCCAGTCCCTACAGGAAAATTATACAGGGCCCTCCATTTCTGGACACATCCCCTATACCCTGAACCCTAAACCTTCGATATTGGCCTAGAAACTGATTGCCAAATAACATGGAACCCCTCAAAAGTGGGCTTAGGGTTAAGCCTTAAACACGCCGAAAATAAGCCCATTATTCCGCACCAATTTGGAGTTCAGGTACTTCTGCATACCTAGGTTCCTCAGTAACCCATTATAATCAGGGTACCCATTTTCCTTGTGTTCAGCTTTAATAAGGAGACCCCAAATAAAAAGGGCAAAAGGGTACCACTGGGGTACCCACCCCAAACCGTAAACCCTAAACATACTGGACACGTCCACAGGAGGCGTAAGCTGCTCCACAATTTGCCTGAAGCCGTAACAGCTTCATAGAAACCCTAGGTTTAGGTTTAGGGTCTGGGGTTTAGGGCTAAGGGTTGATTCTGAAACGCTGGGGATACCATGGGGATTACATAGAGCTTCTAAAGGCTACTTCTAAGAAACGCCGAAAACCATGGGTTCATTCCAAACACTCCAAAATACTGGGTTGCTGTTAAGGAACTTAAATTTACCATAATAGGTATATATTGTAAATAATAGGGTTTCCCCAGTATAGTAACGTAATTTAAGTTCCTTAACCGCAACCCAGAATAGGTCAAGGGTTAAAGGTTTCGGGTCACTTCTAGCAAAATGACTTGGAGCCCCAGAAGAACCCTCAAACCCACAGTTTGCGGTTGCAGAGGGCCTCGGCCGAACTGTGAGGCCTCGGTGAGCAAACTGAGCCACGCCCTTTACTTGGAGAATCAGGGCGCCTATAACTCGAGGGTTTAGGGTTGAGGAGTTAAGGACCCTAGGGTTTTAGGGCTCAGGGCCTAGTGTTTAGCCTCAATAGCGATCCTGGTTCCAATACCGACTAAATTGGGAGCTGCTCATCACATCACAGAACCCTCTCTAGGGACCTCATGCGAGCCATACTCTGCACTCCTGGTATCCCTCTTAATAACCCCTAGAATACTCCCCCATACAATCCCCTGTGTAACCCCCTTTAAGGAGTTTAGACCCCAAACCCTAAACCCTCTATAACCCCACGTTGAGGAGTTTAGGCTATAGCTCATGTAGCCTTAGAGTCCCCCTGGCCCCCTTTTGAGACAGTCTAAGCCCTCATCCCTTGGCCCATGGTACTGCTGGGGCTTCAAGGAGATGAAGGGGCTTTTTAATGTTTAGGGTTTAGGGTTTGGGGTTTAAGGTTTGGGGTTTAAGGTGTCCCCCGAACTGTACACACCAAACATGAACACAGACACACAGACACCCATGTTCCCAAGGAGCGCTATATACACGCACCAAAAAGCAAACAGAACTCTACTTCATGCAATGCCTATGCAAACCTGTAAAGCCGAAAGTAACCATGTCATGTCCAGTGTCTTTTCCACATAATTCTCTATTATTGAAACAATTCCCATATTCCCAGTCCTAAGCCCCAAACAATAGTTTCCGTTCTCTTTTCCATCACCCCTTTACAGCCCCATAACACCCCTCTCAAGTTAATTTTGTCCCTACCCCAATTCTTTTCCCTAAGCCTTCAACCCTCACCCCTCAGCCCTAAACCCTAAACACTAAACCCCTAAACCCCTAAACCCTAAACCCCTAAACCCCTAAACCCGATTCCTCTCTGCCAAGTGGCTCCTTGCTGTGGCTGCTGGATGGCAAGGCGTTAGGCTCGCAATCGGCCTTGTCCGTCCCGGGGTTTAGGGGTTTAGGGCTTGGGGCTTGGGGTTTAGCGCTTAGGGGTGCAGGGGGAATTTTAAGTGCTTAGGTGTTTGGGGCTAGGGTTTTGGGGGCTTAGGGTTGAAGCTTCGCACCTAAACCTTAAGCGCGAAGCCCTAGGGTCTAGGGTTTGGGGGGTTGTAGGGCCCGTAGAGCCAAAAATAGTTGCCAGTGCCATTTTGCGGTCTTTTTGAGGTACGCTATACTATAAGTATCTTGGCAAGTATTTAGGCCCCTGGAGTACGTCCTATAAGACCCAGACCCTCCACCCCGAACCTGTTTGCATCGCTTTAAGGGACTCCGAGTTTGACGCAACCCTAAACCCTAAACCCTATGGGCCAATGGGGTTTAGGGTTTAGGACCATCATATGTTTCAAGTCTTCAGGTTCGGGTTTAGGGTTTAGGATTATGTACCCGTTTGCTTCTAGAGCTTCCCACTGAGGATCAAATAGCTGGAATTCGGTATAACATCTAGAGAGTTTAGGGCCCAATGGCACTCTTCATGGACTTTCGGGACTTAACTAGGTAATATTTATGGACTTTAGGGCCAAAAAGTAGGTACCATGTAGGTAGTATTTGTAGACTTGTAACATTTAAAACTTTAGGGCGAACTGTAGGTACGTATCTTATTTGTATAGTTGGATATCTACGGTGCCTGTTTGGGGGCCGAAAAACAAGAATCTTAAACCTTAAAAACCCTAAACCCTAAACCTCAAAAATTCTAAACCCTAAACCTCAAAAATCCTAACTCCTAAACCCCAAACCCTAAACCATAAACACCAAACCCCAAACCCTAAACACTAAACCCTAAACCAGGCCCTTTCGAGTCTGCCTCGCCGACCTTGTCTGCTGCACTCCTCCGGCAGAACACTTGACAGGCCAGCCAATAATTTAGGATTTAGGGTTAAGGGTTTAGGATTTAGGGTTAGGGTTTAGGGTTGATTTAGTCCAAATATCTAACTGTTAGGGTTTAGGGTTTGGGCTTTGGGCTTGGGATAGTTTGGACTGAACATATCTATATGGGAACCTATTTGGGCCCAAATTATCTAGTACTTTGGTATTTGAAACCTTAGGTTGAGGACTTCACAAACAGGATCTAGAGTCTGGTGTTTGGCCTTCAATCCAGGAGGATACTTGCAGGACCAGAGGAATTTCAGTCTTGAATCGACCCCGAAGAAACAGCAACCCCATTCCCAGAAAAAAAGACAGCACAATCTTGTTCTGACTTAGCAGAAGGAGCCAGGAGCTCAGTTCTTTAGAGGTTCAATTCTTGCAGGGCTTGGAGGGAACTCATGAGGTCTGACAGGCTGGGGATGCGAGCATAAGGGCTATAATCTTGACCTCTGTGTGGGTCCCCTATAAACCCTGTCACTACTCGAGGACGACAGCTTTCACTGCTGCACAGGGCTAAGTAACTACCAACATTTTTTGAGGTCTGTTCGAGGTCCACATACCTTAATTGTACAAGGAATCTTGAGCCACAATATTGGCAACTATCCCAAGATGACCCGACCGTGCATTCATTTGTCCATGTCCGTTCCATTCCATTATCCATTGCTGGAGTATGACATTGCCAGCGAAATTGGACACCCCACCCCCTGCGAAAGCAGTTTCAAGAGGCTTTGCAAACAGTTCTCGACCGCCCTGATCGAGCCAGGAAAAACGGATGAACAAAGTGCTTTTACGAAGTAACATTTGTATTGAAGGCCAAAAGATGTTTAATAAAAGCTATTCCTCGTCATGTTTCCTCAAGCATCGAAATTCTGTTAAAAAAAAAAAAAAAAAA
>CAJNIZ010041413.1:32731-51733 GCA_905231905.1 Symbiodinium pilosum
AAAAAAAAAAAAAAAAACGATTTTAAATCGCCGCGCATTCAGTGGCACCTCAACGAAAAAATCTGCAGATTACCCGAGTACTTGTGATCTTTAAAATATGAGGGTTGGGGGTGGGGGGGCAAAAGTTGGCATATGATAAGAAATTATTCAAACGTCCGGTGTTGATGAATTATTCCGATTCGGCAACTGAGGGGCTCATTCCAGGAGATTCCCCACGTCGATGAGCCTTGGTCGGATTTGAGATTTCGGGAGATGAAATGGGACTGAAAACCACATGAGCAGCCTGACGACTTTGGGACGAACAGTTCGGTGGCAAATGCCTTGACCTCTGGCCAAGACCACCATTTGACGACCGATTATCCTTGTAGCGCGTCTCTGTACTTACACGCGAGCTTGATAGGTTGAGCTGCGGCTAACAACTTTCTGCCTAAGCCTGTGCCGCGCAGTGCATGCTTAGGAAACTACACGGTGGGTTTTGACGTAACCTCGAGGGAGGCGTCACAACACGGGCTTAGGGTTTCAGGTTAGTCATCCCTTCCCCACATTAATAAAACCCACCCTAATAAATAATACATCCAGGGCTTAGGGTTTAAGGTTAGTAGTAGCCTTTTCTTGGAGTCTGGCCATGGACATTAAATGCCAAACACTAAGCAAGCTGCCTGACCTTTGCATTATAATCCCAGGTTATACGGTAGGTAAATGTACGCAGGATTTTTCGCATCCGTCGTATCACCCCTGCAATGCACCTGCCAATTTCGTTCAGCCACAGCAAGACCTGAAACTGTGGTTACATGTCCAGGAATAGTGATTCCCCCCCTATACTGCAAACAAGAACAAGAATCCATGTTATATGCTAGATGGGAGCTTCTAAAATTATCCCCCAAAAGACCCCCAAACATGATGATCCATATTGTACAAGGCCTGCCAGAATGACCCCTAATCTTCAACCCCCCGTCTCAATCAATGCCTCCAGCAAACAAGTTTTTGCGTGGACTGGCGGGATCGCATGCGCGTCATGGAACTATCAAGTACACCGCAAAGCTTTGGAAACCCGCAGATGAGCAAAAGTCACTCGATGATTGCACAACAACCTAATGCCTGAAACACGGGTAAACTAAGGACTGCTCTTGCAGACATATGCATGCGACTGCAGTGGAGACTCATCAGGCTTTTGGCCCTTACAGCTTTCCCCTATGTCCTAGCAACCCAGGTAATGTTATCCTTGACTCGTCGTCAATGGGGGGTTACAACTATAAGCATTCGACGCTGGAACACACTGCTCTGTACCTTGCGACGCGGTAGGTCAACATGAGTAGCGTTTTTTTTTCGTCATTCAACTACATAAGAGCATGTTCCATGTATAAAACACTATGCCCCAAAGGAGGATGTAATCTTATTCTTTTTTGGGTATCACAGTATCCCCAAATAAACTACTACACTACGCATGAGGCACATCCTGTTGCCAGGTAGCAAGCAGGATCTTCCAGGTAAAGCCTTCAGCTTAATACCGTCTATCATATTTCGTAATTAGTTGCGGTAGGATCCCTTGAGGAGGAGTTCCTTTCTAGAAAGTACTACGCTCAGTACTATTAATCAAGACAGTATTGCTATAATTACTATTACTACTGTTACCGCTGGTTTTAGCAACCTGGTAATACCATTATTGTGACTGTTACAACTACTGCTACTCCTATTAAACAATAATGCTATCAAACCCCTTAATAATAAGGGGGCACCCTGTTTCTTTCTATTCACTTCTAATAAGGAGCCCCCCCCCAAATAAAAAGGGCAAAAAGTGTACTACTGGGGTACCCACCCTAAACCCTAAACCCTAAACCCCCTAAACCCCCTAAACCAAAAACCCTAAACCGGGAGGCAGCCCGTCCTTGCTGGCGTGTTTTGCGCCGGCTCCTCCTGCATATTGCTTTCGGGATAAAAGACTCACTTGGGAGATTAGAAGCATTTCGGAGCCCCCGGAGGTTTAGGGCTTGGGGTTTAGGGTTGAGGTTTTAGGATTTAGGGTTTAGGGCTTAGGGTTCAGGGTTGAGGTTTTAGGATTTAGGGTTCAGGGTTTAGAGCTTAGGGCTTAGGGTTTAGGGGTGAGGTTTTAGGATTTAGGGTTTTGGGTTTGGGGAGTTTGTTGAATTATGCATAGGGAACTTTCATCTCGAGAAGCCTTGCTTGCTCTCCCCTGCCCTGTTCTGTCTTAGCTTTGTCGGCATGTCTGGGAGGACAACTGTTAAGGCCCTGTACCCTACACATCCTAGACATCCGTAGTGAGCAAACTTTTGTTACCCCATACCCCATAACAAGGACCTTATAAGCCTGTGAGTATCGTGTATGACTACAATAGGGTCCTGATTATTGGAACGGGGGAAACCAAAACCCCAAACCCTAAACCCCTTGTTAAACCCTACTAAATTTTTCAACCCTGACTCAAAAGAGGGACCTTCACGAGGAGCACGTGCCCCGTGTCTATGGTAAAATTGCCAGCAACAATACCATATATGTAGGTGCCAAGTCTACCCTGAACCCTAAACCGTAAACCCCTAAACCCTACATATACCTCATATACCTAGGTGCCAGGTCTACCCTAAAGCCTGAAACCCTAAACCCTGGGCCCTCAAAATGCCAACCTCTCTCGCCGTGGAAAAATGGTCCATGACCCTCAGAAGCTTGCAGGGCACCTACTCAGCTGCCAAGTATAGTCCCCCTTAAGTAGACAGAATATGGGGTGTGTGGGGACCCTATTATAATATACCCAAAGCCATATTCTATCTACTTAAGGGGGATTATAACTATAACCCCAATGTATACCATACTATAATGTAGTCGTTTCCATTTTCTTCTCCATTATCCCTAGAAATCCCAACAATATACCCCATTTCTATCTACTTAAGGGAGACTATATCTCAATCTTATTCCGGGCCTTACCTGCGTGCTCAGATCATCCCCGCTCATTCGCCCACCACGCCCCTGAACCCTCCTAAACCCTAAATCCTAAACCCTTAACCCAATTATAGTAGTAAATCCTAAACCCTTAACCCAATTATAATAGTAACTTTTCAAAAAAGTCTTTAGCACTGACCCGGTTGAGGTTTGGGATTTAGGGCGGCGATCCGGCCAAGAGATGCTGTCCACCTAGACCAAACCCGACGCTGGTACGTCATTTGAACGAAAATCCAAGCTCCGAGCATCCCCCTTATAACCCGCTAATAATCCCCTATATAATCCCCGCTATATAACCCGCTTTTCGGAGTTTAGATTATAGCTCATTTGGGTACCCTTGAAATCCTAAGCCCTAAACCCTAATTTCCAAACCCAAAACCCCCAAGAAGCTGTCACCGACGGAGGGTCGTCCTGGTTGGCTTCTGCGTGGCGCTCTCCTGAAACGCCAGCAGCGCCTGGCATGGACCATGGGGTTCAGGGCTGAGGAGCTTAGGGTTTAGGTTTGGATTTAGGGTTCAGGGTTTGGGGCTTGGTGTTTGGAGGTTGAGGTTTTCGGGCTTAGGGTGGTTCCTTTGATTTTGGTAACAAACCTAAGAGTGTTGTAGCATTGGAGACCCTGAAGCCTAAACCCTAAGTATTGAGTCTTAAGAATCCAGGTCCTGGTGCTGGTCGTATAGACTTGCGGAAAGTGCATGATCCAGGAGGAAAGCCCTAAACCCTAAACCATAATTTCCCACCAAAGGCTTGGGAAACATTACAGGTTCCTTCGTATTCGCGTGATTCTCAAGTAAAGGGACCGGGGCACTCAAGGGATGTACACCTAGGCTTTTGGGTGTAGGGTTGGGCGTCGGGTTTGGGGATTAAGGTTTGATGTTTCGGGGTTATGGAGGGGGTCTAGGGCCCCCTTAAGGCTTTATGGCCCTGCAGAACAGCCTTCTACAGCAGGATCCCTGCCAGATGGTAGGCTCCGCCAGTTCATTCAGAATCTAGGATGTAAGGTTCTCATCCAATTACCCATACTTAGGGAGTTATACCTGCAGTTCTTAATACAATTCTAAACAAATTGCCTCCAATTAAAATCTAAAGCAAGGTTGAACGAGACTTATCTTCATCAGGATCGTCTGACGAAGAGTCTGCCATTTGGAAGTTAAGGGGAACCCTTTTCCTTAGACATGCGGGGGTGCACTAGGAAAAAATGTGTATTTCCTCTTCTTTCCTCTCAAGGCTTCGTTTAGAGACATATGGGTTCCAAAAATTAGGGGTACCATTTTGGGGGATCCCTATAATGAGGACATAGTATTTTTCGGTCCATATTGTGGTTCCTCTATTTCGGGAAACTACCATATCCTCCCACAACCACACTTCAAGCCCAAAAGGGGTCCCGCGAAGACTACTCTCCTCGTTCAAAGGGCATGCTTGTGCATTTCCATGTTAGTTGTATAGGGAACACGGGAATGCTTCTATTTGGTAGGGGAATATTATAGGGATTATATTCCCATGTTCTCTACGAGGAACCTAAGTTAGGGAAGAGATCACGTAGTCCTTTCTTGGCCCAACAGTAGGCATTCCAAGGTAATTATGTGGGAGATTTATCTAAACCCCAAACCCTAAACCCGAAACCCTAAATCCTATGACTGTAAGCTGATCCAAACACGATCCCCAATAAGGAAGGACTCCCCAGAATCCCCACTGGTCTCCATGTCCCCATGTACCCTGAACCCGAAGGTCAATACGGGTCACACCTTTCTGATAAACTGGGTTGCTGTAAGGAACTGAAGTTAAGTTACTATAATAGGAACCCCCTATTATCTACTATCTGCCCTTAATATGATAACTTAATTCAAGTTCCTTAGCAGCAACCCAGTAAACTACCGATTCACGCCTTCTGGCTCCGCACAAGCTTGTGCACTGTCCGCAGCTCCTAAGACCTCAACCAACCCCGGCTGATGTGGGTGCTTGGCGGGCCAGGGGGGTTTAGGGTTTAGGGTTGTGGCTTACTAAGTATACTTGCAACCTTCATAAGCCACATAATAGCCCTTGTTGCCTCCGTGCCTAACCTACTTACTACTGTAAGTGCCCTGACCCTCCAAGTACATTTTGGCATCTGGGGTCTTAGTTTTTTGCAGCGCTCTTTTCGGCCCGGACGGTCTTTCGGGGTTTACCCTTTCGGGTTCTAGCTTTTGGTGCTTGGCCTTTAGGGTTTGGGCCTTGGCTCCAAGGGAAATTTAGGGTTTAGGGGTTAGGTTCAGCTGAGGAGAGTTCGGCTGAAGATTGGGGTTTAGGGTTTAGGGTTTAGGGTGTACAGGGGAAGGCTGTAGCTCCAGATCGCAGCTGATCTGAGCCCTTAACCCGAAACCATGTAGTAATCTTGAGCTTCTTCAGCTCAAAGACCAATACTAAAAAGGCAAGTGCTGCAAAGACTAAGCCCTGCTTAGGAATCATCTAGAGGCACATGAGCTACTGTCTAAACTCCTAGTATCCCCCTTAATAAGCCCTATAGTAGTCCCCTATATAAAGCCCTATATACACCCCCCTTTAAAGAGTTTAGACTACAGCTCACATGGCTTGGCTGCGGAGTGTTTAGGCTTTAGGGTTTAGCTAATAAGGACCCCATGAAAACGCATGACTTTTACCCTGAATCCTAAACCCTAAACCCTGAACCCTAAACCCTAAGCCTCCATAGTTGGGCCCTCTATTTCTGTAAGGTTCAGCAGATTAAGAATGCAAGCCGTTTTTCCGGGTATGTCGCAGGCCACGTTATTCGCAAGCTCCCCATGGATTGGGATTCCAACATCTGAGTCATATTTTCTTGACCACATAGGCTTCTAGCCTTCTGAGAAATTTCTACTACTATACCGAAAAAACCTTGAATCTTATATACTCTCTATTGGGGACTAAGCCCTAAACCCTAAACCCTTACTCTCTTTTGGGGACTGAGTACCCCAATTAAACAGACTACTCAGAGCTTCATAAGCCTGGAGGTGAGCATGCGCAGACTCTGGACCCCGGGGATGTTCTCCCGAACTAGATGCCACTACTGGTTTAGGGTTAAGGGTTTAGGGCTTAGGAAGGTTTAGGGTTTAGGGTTTCGGCGACTTAGTGAGTAGGTTGATAACGCCCATAATCCATATAACGACCCTGATCGTTCTCATTCTTAACGCCATGGGATCCCATTAGCCCACTCTAGGTAATATTTACGGAGGCCCAATGTAGGTACTATTTTACTTAATCTTTGTAGACTTGGGGCCCCAAGCAGGTAACATTCATGGACTCTGGGGCCCAAAGTAAGTAATTTCAGTGAAATGATCGTCGTTGCCCAGCCTCTCAACAGAATCCCGGTTTTTCGAGGGATTCCCAGTTGAGCCAAGACCCGAAGGCGTTAGGGTCCAAGTAGCCAAACAACAGTATTGTTAGGGGACCCACTACTATGATTGGAATGGCTTCTGCTGGCTGACTCCCTGTTATTGGGGTGCTTGGACCCAGGGTGAATAATCACAGGTTTAGAGTTTAAGGGTTTAGGGTTTAAATTTTGATCACTACCTTAGCTCGCGTGCCCTGATGGGGGAGTTTCTATAGGGATTAGGGTTTGGGGGGGTTCCATACATATTCCAATATCTGGTAATCTAATTATTCTAGGCAATCCAAACAACTTTGCCACTCATGTCCTGAAGCCCTAAAACCTATATATCTCAACATATCCCTACAAAAGCCCTATATAACCCATATATATATATATACACATGTATATACATATATGTATATATGTATATACCCCTTCATGTACCCCCTACATCCACAAAACTGACCCTCTCTTTGGCCCCCCCACTGCCGAGGAGGGATCGCCTTAGGAGCTGAGGCTTCGTGATGGTACCGGTGGTAGGAAAAGACGTAGCAGTAGGGTGTAGGTCTTCAGGGTTTAGGGGCTTAAGTTTCGGGTGTTGTTGTGGTGGTAGTGGTAGTGGTAGTGGTAGTGGTAGTGGTAGTGATAGTGGTAGTGGTAGTGGTAGTGGTAATGGTAATGGTAGTAGCAGTAGTAGTAGTAGTAGTAGCAGTACTAGTAGTACTAGTAGTACTAGTAGTACTAGTAGTACTAGTAGTAGTAGTCGTAGTAGTAGTAGCAGTAGTAGTAGTAGTAGTGATGGGAGTAGGAGTAAAAGTAGGAGTAGTAGCAGGCGACAACAGCCTGCTCCCGCAACTACGTTGTGAAGTATTCCTGTTGTGAAGCATCTTGTACCCGGCAGCCATTGAGGTTGCCTGCAACTTTGAAAAAATGCCAATGCGGGGCGCTCGCGTGCGCCCGTCTGATGAGAGCATTGGCCTGGACTTGTATCATCGCCCAATGAGTCCAAGCTACACCCCATGACTCCAAGCTACGCCCGATTAGTCCAAGCTGGGTGAAGAGTTCTGATGTTCTTTTATCATCTTAACTGGCAGATGGGCTTTGGAACCACTTGCAGAACAACATTCCTCAGAATCTCAGAATGTGCACATTTCTAAGAAAGACAGGCTAAAGGACCAATATGCGTCTGTGCAGTGGATGTTTCATTCTTGTGGCCTCGACTCCCTGTACAGAATCGGTGAGCTTCTTCGCACGCGTGACCGTTACATGCGTCTGTTCTGCTGCCTGCCCTACTGCGCCCTTTCCAAGTTAAATTTGACGCAACTCCTTTTCTTGTGCCCCTTCGCAGTTACACACTTCCTATTCTACCACGGCCCTTGCGCGAATCAGTTGCGCTACGCAACTCCTACCTTACTGCTGCCCTCCCATGTGTCACTTATAGTTCCCTACAGCCTGCTCCTGAGCGATCCAAAATGTTATGAGTGACCTTGCATGTGCTTATTGACCACCCAAAAAACAGTTAAGCAAAACGGGATTGTGAGAGCAGGCTGTCCAGTAGTAGTAGTAGTAGTAGTAGTAGCAGTAGTAGCAGTAGTAGCAGTAGTAGCAGTAGTAGTAGTAGTAGTAGGAGGAGGGGGAGGAGGAGGATGGGCGACATCGTGCTAGAAGATTGAAGGTTGGGTAGTTGAAGTTTTCAAATTTAAGGGCTTTAGGGTTTGTAAGGGTTGGCTCTGAACTTGCATGCCCAATTCTGACTGATGGTAGTTGAAGATTCCTCAATAGTTTCTCTCCAAGGCTTGCGGGGCAGAAGAGGATGAACCATGGCATCTTCATGCAAAGTCCTTGCAAAAGCTAAAAGCCCCAACATCGGGGTGGCTAAAATCGCTACATGGTTGTTTCCTGGAAAATTCTGGCGCCAGCCTCTTCCAAACAGGGAAAGCACCCAGACAGCATAGAACTCAAAAGGACCTAAACTCCTTCCTCTTCAGTCGGCATCTACTCCCTAGCGCCCCGAACTCGAAATTGCAAACACTTCCAAACTACCCGAAACAAGAACCGCTACATAAATGCACAACTGTGGAAAACCAAAGCACGGCTGCTCGCCGCAAACTGCCACAGTTCCATTTGCAGCCCCACTTAAGAACCACCTTTCTCCAAAGCCCAGCCAACTAAGCAACAAATGCGCAGCGCCGTCGTGCAAAGCCCACTCTTCAAGGAGTAGGGGAGGAGTAGTTCCAGGAAAACGCAAGGATAAGCATAGAGCATAACAACCACCGGGAGACGACCCAAACACTGAATCTTTGACCCTCCAAACCCTACAATCTTACTGTAACCCCTGAATGCAAAACCGTTCCAGGCACCACTCGATTCTTTAGGCCCCTGCATTACACAATCGCCTTAAAACCTTGTATGATAGCCAGTTCCCGTGTATTTTCACTCTTCTTTTCCACTGTAATCCCCACTTTCTGTGGATCCCGGCTCAGAGAAGACCCTGAGGTCGCACTGACCGGCTCGGCCTCTCGTGAATTGCAGCTTCAGAACCACTATTGTTGTGTCAGGGGTCCTGCCATTTCTAAATCACTGCTGATGTTCTTACTCGTCCCTGCCGCTGGAGATGCTGCATGCGTTGGCACCACGTCGAATTGGTAATGGGGGCAATAGCCGTGATGGCGGTTATGAATATAACAACAAGCTGGAGTCAACAAGACGTAGATCCTGCGAAAAAAGGTCATAAAACCCAGGTAAACTGTTTAAGCTGAATTGCGGAACCTATGCAACGCTGGTAAACGATAGAAACGGCAGTATGTTAACCTGGCTAGAGCCACATACTGTCTACCCAGGCATGGGCTGTTCGCATGGCTACTGCTTGCCGCACCTTTTGGCTCTGCATGTTGTCAAGCTGTCACTTTCGGATTTGTGTCTTGTTGCTAGCTCCCTACTCTGACACCCCCTATACATGTCCCTAGACCCAAATTAATCTCCAACAAAATATAACCGTCATATAACCCCAAGACTTCCACTATACAAGTTCACGCCCAACCCTATACCCCAGACCCTTTCACCTTAGAGCCTTTTGCATCCAAAGAACCCCAACCCTGGAAAACTTCGGACTAAGCCTGAAACAAAACTCTGCGGACCCTAGGCAAATCAACTCCTTCGGCAGCAGCTCGCCCCGCGCAGGGGGTTCCTTGACGCGTGGCTCTGTCACCTAGGCAATGCACCCCATGGTTCGGGGCTTAGGCTTTGAGTTAAAATGTTTGGGGTTCAGCTTTTATGGGTTTGGACTAACGTTTGTGCCATAGGTTTACAGCGGGATTGGGATTGAGACTTGAAGTGTAAGATCCGGATGGCAGCAGCACATGCCACATCGCTACCTCCACAATTACTCTTTGATATTGTTGTTGCAACTGTTGTCGTGTTTGCTTTTGTAGAAATGATATGCACAGAAGATAGCTGTCTGGGATGACTGGTGATGACTCGTAACCCTTGCAGTGCTTGCACGGATGCAATCCGATTGAAATTATCGATCCTCATCCACAAGGTTCAGCTTCTTGAAATCACTTACCCTACGCTCCTCGCCAAACTTTGCATGAATGCAGTATGTTGTGCTCTGCTGTGTGCTTGGCTAGCTTAGCTTAAAATGCCTCAAGTACACTCGCCCCCCAAATTCATCTGATGAGAGTGTGCGAGCACCATTTTATCACATCGAAGCAACCTGTCTTCGCCCTCAGCCGCTGTTTCAGCTAAGTATGCTTGGGATCTATATGTTATGCTGAAATTACGTCAACGAGGGAAAGGAAAAGGCACGATGAAACAGAGCTTGCTAGCTATCTTACGGACCATGGCAGGCATATCCGCATAATAGGCTGTTTGCCGTTGTTCGTTTGCTGTTGTTGTTGTTGTTGCTGCTGGTGTTGTTGTTGTTGTTGTTGCTGCTGCTGCTGTTTCTGTGCGCGCACTGTGTGTGCGGACTTCCGCAGCGTCATGTTGAAAAACAATCCATCAACTTTTAACCCTCACTAGAAGTGCCAGGCAGCGCTCTACCTGGGCCAAGGAAATTCAGAGCTCAAAAATGAGTGCAGGGCCCTTTGCTGCCGCAGATTCAGACCAGACAGATTTGTCTTGCGTCCATGGCCCGAGAATGAGCCTTCATGTATCAAGACGGCATTCGTAAACTTCCTAACAGCTAGGCAATCCAGCAACAAAAAGGTGAAATGGGATTCCCATGTCATGCTGAGCAGAAATGACAACGTGCTTTTGCAACATCGTGCGCCTGGAACTCACACGCGTCAGTAAGCGCAACGGTGTAGGCAGGCAGCTGCCACATGTGAGGTGGAACAAAAACAACTGGCCAAACAAGATGCACATCATCTTTGCGCAAGAAGTGCAGAAGTCTCATGGAATACTTGAACATGTCCGCCGTTTAGAATTGACCATGCAAGCTGAAGATGCGCAACTGCCTGTCAATGCCGAAGGAGGCGTTCACCTGCTGCACGCCATGGCGAATCTCACTACAACATCAAGGTTTCGCAACCGCTAGAACATTGGAGCCACGAGTTGCTCACGTAGTCCTTGAGGTCTACGTCTTTTAGTGCGTAAACCTGCTCTGCTTATCATACGACCAGTGTCTCATAAAATCAATCACCAAGAATATCTCACCAGCTTGCAGTAAGGATTCAACGGCCACCACAACTAACTGAAAGACAAGTCCACAACAGCTACCAGAGAATGATATCGGGTGCTCACTTCCAAAGTGCCCACTATCAGGGGCAAGGCGATCATGCATCCCCGGTTGAAGGCACTATAGGAGGGTAGAATCTTGAACCATAATGCCATAACATTGATGTTTCTTATCCTTGTATATCCCTATGGAAAACCAGCTTTCATTCCATGGTCCATTTGCCTCTACATTACTCTTATGGTGCTAGGAGGGTCTTGGGTCTCAGCACCTTGCGTGTCAACAACCTTGTCATTAAACGGACTTAAGTAGGAACACCACACGGACCTCCAACCATAGTAGGAATGTACTAGGAATGTGCCTACCTGGGTCCCTACATTATGTTCCCCCTAAACCCTGAACACTAACCCTAAACCCTATATGAACCCTACTATATTCTTGGGCTTCCCTGCTTTGGGATTCCCATGTTTTTCTTTTCATCATGTATGGAGATAGCAAGGGGGTCCAACATCCTAACTGACAGGATATGCTGGGATAATTTCGCTTGTTCGAGCTGTAAATATCCTTGCTAGTCTGATCATGTTCATATACTGATGGTGATAGAGACCTCCCTTAATGCAACCGACATGGCTAGTAAAATTTCACATTCAGTCAATCAAGTATATCAAAAGCCTTCCCCTATTATGAACTATAACTTCTTTGTATATATAATGTGCAGACCGTACGTGGGTTCAACTAGGATCCTATCGTTTGAATTCAAATGATGTATGAATGGTTTTTAAAAGCCCTCTTAATCATAGTGAATACATCTAATTGCTATGGGTAATTTATGGAACGGTACAACAGAGTATTTTACGGCGTTTGTACCGACTTTCTCTGCTGAATTTATGGTGCCAAGTCTTATATGTTCAGATGACGAGCCCTTGCAACAATTTCATGAATTCTGACAAACCCTAAACCCTAAACAATTTCATGAATTCTGACAAATATATTTTGGAGGGGAGCATCTCGCAGCATAATTGTGGTTGCGGTGTTCTGACCATAATTTCCACTATAAATTTGAGAGCCAATCTTGGACAATATACTTGAAACGTAGTTATTTCGCTTTTTCTACACACTATGCGATTGGAGCTGCCGCTAGTTAATTCTCTACTAATAACAACACGACAACACGAATGCATGTCTGCCGGTGGCTTTCAAGAAAAATACTCATTTCGTGAACGCCACAAAACGCGCCCTCCAGGGCGTCATGTTCTGTATATTGCTATAAATGTATAGACACCGCTGAGCCATATGTACATATGTATGCATATATATATATATGTATATGCAGATAGACGCCACATTTCAGAGGTGGGGGGACCACCTAAAGTATGGAGCCTGCAAGCTCCCAGAACTGCTTCCGGATTTCCATTTTAAACTCCAAACTCACGGATCCCTTTTTGAGCCATAGTCTAAGCTCCTTGAAGGAGGTTATATAAGGGATTATATAGGGGATTATCAAAGAGGTGATTACGGGGAGTACTAGGAATTTAGACAATGGCTCATACGGCATGCTTCAAGGCAAAATTATAGACCCCCTATGGGGCTTCCCAAAATTAAGGAAACCCTAGACCCAAGCTCTCTGGCCAGAGACACAGAGAGAGAGAGAGAGAGAGAGAGAGACAGAGAGAGAGAGAGAGAAAGAGAGTTGGGGATTCAGGTAGTAGAAAATGAAAAGAGATTGCAAACTGCCAAGGAGTCAGGGTTTAGGGGTTTTGGTTTTGGGATTTAGAAGCGGGTGAGCTGTGGAGAAAAACGTCCTTGATGATTTAAAGGATGAAATGGGGACCCCAAACAGATAACCCCAAGCATACCGTAGGAATAGAATTGGAGACCCCGGTAGGTATATTTCGGATACATTCCTGCTACATTCTTGAAGTTCCCTGTTTTGGGGTCCTTTCAAAGATAATTCCTGCCCGAGGTTGCCCCGTGAATTGAACGTCCTGGCCAACCTCCGTAGCAATTCCTGGTTTAGGGTTTAGGGTTAAGGCTGTAAGGACTTAGAGTTAATTCCAAACTCTAAACCCTAAACCTTAGACGTTTTAAATCCATAGCCCCCGCCACTAGGGCCTGCTTACGCCCCAAGGCCTGCAAGCCTGAAACTCAGCCCAAAGATCTACACTCCGTTAGGGTTTAGGGTTTAGGTTTGAGGGTTGAGGGTTAAGCCTTTAGGGTTAAGGGTTTACAGGGTATGATAGGATAAATTCAATTCCCAAGAAAGGCCATTCTGGTACTACCCCTTATAAAAACCACCATTTAGGGTGAGGTCGCTTTAAATTGCCCAGGGTTTACTTGGAGGTCCATTTTACTTATAACCTACTTAGTAACTGTAGTTATAACCTTATTAGATCTAGGGTAATAGTAGTTCTGGGACTTATAATTAGGATATAAGTAGAGTTACTACTGAGGTCGGTTATAAGTTATAAGTAAAACGGACCTCCAAGTAGGGTCAAGGGTTCAAGGTCAAGGGATTAGGGTTTAGGGTTCAGAGCTGCGGAAGTCGGCAGCCCGGAACCTAAACTTTCAAGGCTAAATCACTTAGATCCGAAAACTATAAGCCAGAAGGGTGTAGGGTTTAACTAATAGAGACCATGATGGAGAATGGTGATTATATGAGGGTCCCTATATGTTCCTAATCAACCACTATTAATGGGTGGGGGGCTAACCCAAGGTTTAGGGTTTAGGGTTGAAACCCTGGCTCCAATAAACCTTACTCCCGAACGCTAAATGCTAAATCCTGAGCCCTAAGCCCTGAACCCTGACCTCAACCCAGGCCCTTCCCCGTGATGATAACTGGCGGGGGGGGACTTAAGAAACTAATTGCACTTGAAAAGCATATCCAACATCTTAAGCCCGGAACCCTACAACTAAATCTGACATCCTCAGCCCTGCGCCCAAGCCTGACAACCTTACCTAGCTCCAAATGGGTTTAGGGTTTAGGGTTGAAACCCTGGCTCCAATAAACCTTACTCCTGAACGCTAAATGCTAAATCCTGAGCCCTAAGCCCTAAGCCCTGAACCCTGACCTCAAAGGAGGCCCTCCCCCGTGATAGTAACTGGTGGGGGGGGGGGGGACTTAAGAAACCCTAAACCCTAAACCCTAAACCTTAAACCGTGTCTAACTGCACTTGAAAAGCATATCCAACATCTTAAGCCCGGAACCCTACAACTAAATCTGACATCCTGAGCCCTGCGGTTTAGGGTTTAGGGTTTAGGGTTTAGGGTTGAAAATTAAGGTAGCTTCCCTTTCAGGCTCCCGTGTCCATTTCATTCTCCATTTTTGGTAGCAGGTTGCTATTTAGACCCCCATATAATCCGCGATGTAACCCCATACATAAATCCAGTCTCTTTCCACTAGATTCTCGGCTGGAAGCCCCAACCCTAAACCTTTAACCATGGTTTTAATTTGATTTCCACTTGATACTCCATTGCTAGGGGTAGATGCCCAAAACCCTAAGCTCTAGATCCTAAGCCCATAAGCCATAAAACCTCAAGACCCCTACAGCCCATAAATCCTAAACCCCAACACCCCCAAACCCTAAGCCCTAAATGAACTATAGTCTGAACTCGTAGCATCCCCCTTTTATAAGCCCTATAGGAGTCCCCTATAAAATCCCCTATATAACCCCCTTTAAGGAGTTTAGACTACTTGGAGGTCCGTTTTACTTATAACCTACTTTATAACTGTAGTTATAACCCTATTATACCTAGGGTAACTGTAGTTATGGGACTTATCATTAGGTTCTAACTACAGTTACTAATTAGGCTATAAGTACAACGGACCTCCAAGTATAAATCAAATGGAGCAGGGTCCCCGGCCGCTCCCTGTCGCCGAGCAGGCGCGGGCGGTGCCTTCACCCGTGTGCCTGCGACTCAGCAATTCGTGGGGTTGCTGCGAAGGAACTTAGTTTAAGTGCAAAACTATACTGGGGAAACTACATTAAGTACTATACACCCATTATGGCGACTGAATTTAAGTTCCTCAACAGCAACCCAGATTATGGGGGGTGGTTATCTCAACATAGGCCCTCACTCCCTCTAAAGGGGTCCCAGGGATGGATTTAAAGGGTACCGGGGGTCGGATGAATAACCCCCCCCCTCCCCCAAAGAAGTAGGTACTCTGCGGGGTCGCCCAATCAAATTTCGGCAAACTTGGTGGCGGGGTGGGAGGGTTCGGGCTCTGTCAATTAACTTTCCATTGCCAAGGATCATTCCGAGTCTCATTTTAGCACAAAGTTCGCTCTATTCCGTACCCATTAATATTAATCCGTTCAGTCAAAAGTTCGCTCTATTACCACCACGCCAACATTAACGAGGTTCTACGGAAACCAAAGGCTTAGCAGTCAGAGGGATGAGGGGTTTCAAGTCTATAAAGGCTTGCCAACCCCTTCGCATTTCCTAAACACCACACCAAAACGCCACATGTCACATAGCAGCCTCACATCCCCACATTCCTACGTTGCATTATCACACCAAATTATTGAATCTTACCACCATCCCCCCCCACCCCCGAACTAGTACATCTCCGCTAAATCATGAAGGGAGCATCTCAGAAACAAGAAACCTTAATCCCCCAAGCTCCGAAAATCTGAAATCCCAGAGAAAGAAGCCCAGCACACTAAAACCCTAAACCCTAAACCAAAAAAAGCATTCAAAACCCTAAAAGCACGAAAAACCCTAATCCCCCAACAACCCCAGTTGCACAGCTGCCTCTATCCTCACTGCTCAACCCTTCCTGTAAAAAAAACGTACTATACTAGGCTGGGCTGCCCCTCTTCCCCAATAAACAGGCCTAAAAAAGTTAAAGCTCGTTTATAGAGACACCAAAAGGGAGCCCAAAAAGGTTTAAGTTTTTCCATGGGCTAAGTAAGTTGCTGTTAAGGGACTTAATCTAAGTTACTATACTGGGGAAAGTAGAATAATTACAAAATATACCCATGATGGCAACTTGATTTAAATTCCTTAACAGCAACCAAGTAGGGTTCCGGGTTTAGGGTAACAACGCCAAACTCAGCCCTAAACTCCCTGAGAACATCCAAATCCGCTTCCTTCCAAATCCTTGACATGCGGTCCTTGCCCAGGTTGCAGGGCAGCGGGTACGGACTCCTAGTTGCGCTGCAACATTAACAAGAGGACTTTGGCATCCATAATATAGAGATAATTACAGGGTTGATTATAAGGCTTATTATAGGATTATATAGGGAGTATTATAGAGGGGCTACATCAGGATACATTGGTGCATAGCCCCCAATGATAGGGAATCAAATGGAAAATCAAATTGAACATGAAATGGCAAGTGAGTTATGTTGTGGAAAGAGGAGATTCGGATAACCCCAACCCCTATACCAGCCCTGCAAGAGTCATATCACAATCATAGGGACCCCTTTGCTGAGGGTTTCTTCACTACGTGGCACTTAGGAACCCTAGTAAGGGTTAACCCTCTAGGTACCTATAATAGGAGTATGAAGGAATCCCAAAAGGTTAAGGGTATGAGAAGCCCCAAGGAGTTCAGTATGGCCGTCTTACAGAGCTGCTCTGATAAAACCCTCAGTAGGGAGCACACATATTCCCCCCGATCCCCTCACAAATCCCGAGCGTCCCTGCCGGCATCCTTTGGGGGGTTAGGGTTTATAGGGTTTTCAGTTCTTGAAGATCCACCTGTAGGATATTGGGCAGTGGGAAAGAGAATGGAAACTCGTATAATGGAGAATCAAACGGAAGAGAAAATGGACAATGACATGAAAATAGTAGTATTACCTAGACCCTCCTCCTACCCTCTATGTGGCCTAAGTACCCACTATTAGGGACCATATATCCCTAATTAAGGGTACAAGGAAGGTCCTGGTATATGGGGGATTATAGGGATTAGGGTTTCCCCAGATCAGGGTTCATCCTGCCCCTGATGATTGTTGAGTAATGCTTCTCTTGCTGTTTGTTCATGCGCGCATGACCTCAAAGTCGTAGTCATATGCTGAAACCCTAAACCCTAAACCCCATAAATCCTAAACCCTAAACCCTGAACCCTAAACCCTAAACCATCCTAAACCCTAAACCCTAGCTCCTAACCCTAAACTACTGTACTACCAAGTAATGGTCGGACGTCTAGAGCGGTTGAGGGCCCTTTTCGCTTATAAGAAGATCCCCATATACCCCGTATTCTATCTACTTAAGGGGGAATATACCGCCATTTATAAATAATCCAGCTGAGATCCCTAAATGGATTTGTATATATCCCTAAATAACCCCTCTAGACTGATAATGACCATCTACATTCCAAAAAAAAAGCGTAGATACCCTAAACCCTGAACCCTAAACCCTGAACCCTAAACCGAATGGCGCCGTCCTGCGGTGTGAGCCTTGTTTGGCTGGCAGGTGGTGGACTTCGGCTCCTTAGCGAAGAGCTTAAGGTTTAGGGTTTAGGGTTTAGGGTTTGCTGATGCCATGACCCTTTGCCTGATGCAATGGTAGCTGAGCACGACACATCATGTCGTGTTGCGTATGCGTTTCTGAACGTCGGGGTCCGCGGATATACCCTCCCGCGACTATCAGGGGACTTTATATATGTTCAAAGGCGATCCCTCTTTGTTTCTTGTTCGGCTATATTTCAAGCCCTGATCCCTATGTGCCCCTATATACCCGCCCTACATACATGCAGCCTAACCAGACATTCCCCATCTACCCACCGGACCCCCGGTAGCAGCATATGAGTTGCACCATTAACTCGGAGCGTTGATCATGCGGGTAGTTGTGTCATTCTAAACAGGCATAGTACCAGAACAAATCATAAACCCTACACCTTAAACCCTAAGCCGAAGAGCCCCCCCCAGCCGCAGACCAGAAATTCTAAGCCCCTATACACCCTACAAACCTTCTAAACCCTTAACATTGGGTACTGCCCCCACCCAATAACAGTCTATATTAGGGGTCCTATTAAGGGCTATATATAACCATAATTTAATTGTAATATCCAACTGTTACTGAGGGGGGGCAGTACCCAACCTTAACAGCAGGCAAAAACGTTCATTAGCCCCACACCCTCTCCACTCCGCGCCAAAACCCAAAATTTCAATGGACCTTTGCAACCTGGAGGGCAACCCCCTATATCCCCCTAGGGTCTGGGTTTAGGGTTTAGGGTTTAGGAACTTCTGTTAAGTTACCGCGTCGTAGGTAAAAAACATACATAGCAGGGTTTCCCTGTTCTTCTAATTATTTGAAAATAGATGTTCCTTAACAGCAACCCAAGGGTTTATAGGTTTTCGGGGGAAGTGACCCTAAACCCGTAAGCCCTGGACCCTAAACCCCTAAACCCCCTAGTCCTTGTGCCCACCCAGTAACAGTCTATATTAGGAGTCCTATTAAGGGCTATATATAACCATATTATAATTAGTATCCAACTGTTACTGAGGGGGGGAAGTACCCGACCTAAACCCCCTAAACCCCCTCAACGCCCTAAACCCTAAACCCTAAATCCTAAACCCTAAACCCTACACCCTAAATCCTAAACCCTAAACCCTAAACCCCCTAAACCCCCCAAGTGCGGCGAAAGCTTCGGCATTGGAGGCGGTCCCGGAAGGGTGACCGAAGCCGAGGCTGCTGGGGGCGCCAGCCTTTTATATGAAAGTTTCTCAAAAAGGGGGTTTAGGGTTTAGGGTTTATAGGGTTTAGGGTTTATAGGGTTTAGGGTTTAGGGTTCAGGGTTCAGGGTTTAGGGTTTAGGGGGTACCCTAGGGACCCCAGGGGATATATAGGGATTATATAGGGATTATGGGGGTCCTTAGTAGGGATTATATAGGGACTATTTTGAGAAGCTACCATATGAAAGGGTTCTCGAAATACTCAGGGTTCAGGGTTTAGGGTTTAGGGCTTAAGGTCTAGAGTTCAGGATTTAGGGTTTATTAGGTTTGGGGGGTGAGCTTGAACTTTTGAGAGTAGGGAAGTTTGAGAGCCCAAAGCAATGGTAAGTTGACATGGGCTTCAGGATTTAGGGTTTAGG
>CAJNIZ010041424.1:21826-39423 GCA_905231905.1 Symbiodinium pilosum
CTTAATGGGCAAGGTCTTAATGGACAAAGTCTTAATGGGGAAGGCCTTAGTGGGCAAGGTCTTAATGGGCAAGGTCTTAATAGGCAGGGCTTCTGGGCTTGGAGCTTAGGGTTCAGGGCCTAGAGTTTCGGGTTAAGGGCTTGGGGTTCAAGGCTTGGAGTTTAGGCGCTTAGACATTTGGGTTCAGGGCTCAGTGTTTAGGGTTCAGGGCTTAGAGTTCAGGGCTTAGAGTTTACGGTTCAGGATTTTGAGTTTAGGGCATAAGTTTCTTAATGATGTGGGACCCAATGGGAGGGTGGGTATATGACCATTGGTTGATAACGCTGCTTAATAAGTGAATGCCTGGACTTGAAATGCTGAACCCTGAACACTAAACCCTAAGCCCTGAACCCTACACTCTGAACCCTAAACCGCAAACCCTAAACTCTAAACCTTGACCCATCAAACCCTAAACCTTAAACCCTAAACCCTGAACACTAAACCCTTTTAACCCCAGCCTGGCCGGTGGTCTTGGTACCCTGAACCAGAAGGGTCCGCCCGATGACTTTTACCATCAGTGGCTCATCGCCGTCGCTGCTCCGGTGCATGCTGTAGCCTGTTAGGATTCATTTGATAGTTTCCCCAAATAAGGGGACCCCAATATAGACCCTAAAATACTCTAATCCTTGCTTTAGGGAGAAGGGATGAGGGGGTTGGGGCTTAGGCAGTCTAGTCATCCTGCGTACTACGGTGGATGGAAGAGATCTTGCATTGCAATGTTCAAGCCCCCACCACCGTGCTTCACGTGATTCCCAGGGTATAGGGTATACGAGATAGTGCAAGATTTCCTCCATTCATGCTTTTGCTGTCCTTCAGATAGGATCCGTAGCTCTCATGCAGCGCAGGGCATACTGTTCAGCCCCACTTCTTATGGCTGTGTACTTACCAGCACCAAACACCCCCCACTACACGTGCATAAACGAGGCCCAATAAGCTCAGGACTTCTTTGCGGCATCTCTATGAGAAGGCTCCGATGACTCAAACTCATCTCGCGTATGCCGTTGTCATCTCCTAACCTCTACAATCCCTGCATGATCCCTCCACACTCTGGAAACAGTGCTTGGGATTCACGTGCCCTTCTGACTCCTCTCCCCACGCTCTACACGCTCCATTGCATGCCGCCGAGCAGCCTGGAAGCGTCGCTCGTAGCCGGAAGTGGCCCTCGGTGACACCTTTTACACGTGCACGGGATGGCTCAGGCGTGAGGCTTGCTAAATTTAGATGAATTTAGCATGTGGATTTTTGTGAGGTGACCGGGAAGGCTTGATGGACCGAAGCCTTTGAGATTTGGAGCTTCATTAAGGTCACGGTGCATGCCCTTTATTCTCAGTCTATCCCCAAACGGCCAAAAAGACTACTCAGAAGTCCAAGAGCATTAGAGTTGTAGCCTCTTAGCCTCTAAGACATCTCAGCAGACGTGGGGTGAAATCACGTGGCGTCGGAACCGGGTTGTTGCTAACAACTACTCAAACCTCCACATCCTCTGCAAAGTACAAGCGCTCAGCACTTCTTCAAGTATTTCATTACAATTTGTACAACATCTGGCTGGGCACTGGTCCTTAGCTACAACTATGCCCTGCTTGGGCCCAGCCAGCCGACTTTGGTGAAAGAAATTAAAGCTTCACGCCAGAGGAATCGGCGTTGTGTGCAATGTGAGAAAAACATGCGAGGACTCTGAATGAACAGCACAGCACTAGGAATTGTGGATGAACGATGCTAGGCGCCAACTTGTTTTTGCTCTTGTGCATTGACTGTCGCTCATGATTTCATTGGATCGCCAGATACTTTAGATGCGAAGACGCAAATCCTATCCTAAACCGAATTTGACTAAGAGTAATCGGTCGCACCTACATATTGCGCGGCAATTGCAGACACTTGGGCTTGAACAATTGCACAATGACAACCTCGAAATTCCGAATTTCACGCGAGTCAGGCGGACTCCTACGGGTCCCAGGCTATATCGGGTATCACACAAGGATTTTCGTGGGGGCTGTATTCAGGGAACCCTTCCGGGACCATTTCATGAACCCCCTGCGCCGAGCAACTGGTTTGGAAACCACCGCTGCCTGACTGCATCGCCGGAACCTCAAACCAAAGGCTGCTCGCAACCAAACTTTTGCTGGTGGAGGTCAAGAATCGATATCAGAATGACACTCGTTCCTCTATAGCTTCCAGGAGTGACGTGGACCTTGTCGGGTCTGCAATTTGGGAAATAGTCGTGCACATTTAATTAAATGCGCAAATGCACGCTTCCTACGACTGCAGGTACTTACCAAACTTTGGGCCTTTTGGCTGAACACTTGTGCGTTTCAGCCTCCTTGTTTAAGGCACGAGAAATTTGTTTAGACCTGGCTTTCCTCACGACTTTGACCAAAAAACAGACCATAACAGCATGAAACCTTACAGTAAACGTCTGCATCCAAGATGTAGAACCATTCGGCACCTTGCCATTCCCTCGCCCCAGTACCCACACCCTAACACCATAAGTGTCTTATCTAGCACCACACATGTATGCTGACCCTTGTGAGGTTTCTGGCATGTTCAGCTGAGGAACTAGATGCTCTCCGAAGTCTTTCCTCGGCATGATATGCAAGTGGACAAGTTCCAGCTGCAGAGCAAAAAAAAAAAATCGTATACATATCACCGGCAAGGCAAATCTCCTCAAGCACTGTTGATACTACCAGCTATACTACCTGAAACCTTGGGCATTGATGGCGCAAACAGATTGCACAGGCTTGCAGGCGCAGATGGAGGGTTTCTGGAAACAGTCCAGCCACAGCAGGCCCCGGAAGAGGTCTGGCTGCTCAAACTGCATAGAAGGCCCAGCGATCATGGGGTGGCTCTCGATCATCCTGATGTAGGGCTGCCGCAAAATGGCAGGGCCTGCCTTGGGGTCTTGAAATCTTACGGACACTGACATGGAGTAAAAGGAAGATTTTGGTCCTCCATGGGGAAAGCTGTAGGAGTTCAGTAGTACGAGCCTCAAGTTGGTGTGAGGGCCCCCATAAGACCAAACCCAAGGCCAACCCTCCTCAAACCTGCTAAACAAATAAACCCGAAACCCAAGTCCCATAATCAATAGTGCAACGCTCCTTTGGGGCTGCACAAACATGTCGCGCAGCGCTGCGCCGATGTCTGAGTCCATCAACTGGGCAGCCGAGTGGCTTCTAGGCAGGTGTATAGACATATGAGGTAAGGAGCGGGTGCACATAGAACAGAATTCTTTGGACACTGATGAATGTATATGCGGGATGTCCTTCGAGGGAGCATGAGCTCTAGTCTTACCTCAGAATGGGAAACATCGTTTTGGGGAGACGTGGGGCACATGGTCGCGGCTCAACAGAGACTAGGGGGGATAAGCTCACTCAAACGAGATCTTTGATGCAGGCTATGCATGGACAATTCCATACTGACTGGTGCTCACGGGGAATTGGGGGGTACTATGTATTAGGGGAGTATACGAGGATCATTATAGGGATTCACTCACCGACTCCTTGTTAAGCACCAGTACATATGGGGATGTTGCCCCAACTTGTTCAAGGAACCCTACACAAATCTACCCAAAACTAATAAATCTTGCACCGCGCCACATCCTCCAACGGCACTAGCTTTGCTGTATTCATGACTAGTGGGCGGGGGGTTCTTGTTCGAGGAAGGGGTTGAGATGACTTCCATGACATGCTACCTCACCTCCCCCACCACCAAACTCTGTTTGTCCAGGTTTAGCCACAATCTAAACTCCCAGTACCCCGCTATATAACCCTCTTGAAGGAATTCAGGCTATAGCTCATATACTGCCACAGAATTCCCATACATCCCGCAATCTCCTCCAAGCTGACTTCTCAGAATCGCCTAGGCGCAGGCCCGAGATTGATGACCACGGGCTTGCCTAGCCCAACAGCTTCAATGTTTTTTTAATCTCAATATTCATAGTAATAATAACATGAAAGTCATTGTTATTACTCCCGTTGCTACTATTATCTCTATATGTAGTACTAACTTTATTGCTACTATTAACTACTAGTATAAGATTCTGGTTCCTATCGGGATAAGGGACTTGATAATCTTGCATTCCTTACTGGGCTATGGCATCGTAGAAGCTTCAAGACATCCAGCCAAGGATTGACAACGTTCGAAGCCTTTTTTGAAATTGGCCTCCCCTACACTAAAATGGGGTTTAGGGTTCAGGGTTCAGGGTGTAGGGTTTGCACAGCCGCCGGGGCATCCTTTTCTTGCCTCTGGTTAATAGGGAAATGCAAACTATCATAGTCTTGGCCAATAGGTTGGATTACTATAAGGAGCATCCTTCTATTTCAGAGTCAGAGATAAGCTTTGGAAATTCCATGTTGGTTTGAGTGAAGCTAGAGCTACGTCGAGATTTACGAGCTAATCCTATAAATGTTGGAAATAATTCTAATTCGGTTGGCCTTTGGAGGCCTTTGAAAAATGTTTGCATACAGGGTCCTTATGAAACCAATACGCGAAAAAAGTTAAACACCCCGAAGGCCACCCAATGATTAGGTTTTGAATAGTCAGGAAAACAATAAGAAACAAGGTAGGCTCAGAATTAGGACATGACTAGGAAGCTCACAGGCAAGGCAACTCGCAAATGGAGAAATGGGCCAGAAATTAGGAAATGGTTAGGAAGTCAGCCGAGACCAAAAAATGAAACAAGACACCAGCAAACCACAAAACGCACAAACAAGTAGGATATAATTGTTAGACATGAAAAAGGCAAGGCCCACATCGTCAGTTCTTTGGGAGGCCTCGTATTTTCCTGTATTCATCAAATTTCATATCTACATGTTTCTTGTTTTCCTTGGTTTTCACCAAAGTTCCTGTTTTTCTGTCTTTTCACCTATTTCCACAATTTTTCTACCTGTTTCTCTAAGTGTCCAACGTTTCCCTAAGCTTGGTCCCCTACATTCCCTAGTTTCCCCTAGTGTTTCTCTAGTTCTCATAGATCTCCCTCGGGTTGGTGCTATTTGGGTCCTACTTTTCTCTAGTGCTCCCCTACATTTTCTCTAATTTTTCTATGTATCCCAAATTGTTCGATGTTCTCTATGTTTCCCTAATTTTCAGTTGTTCTCCAGTTGTCCCCAGTTTTCTTACACTTGACTCTATGTTTCTCTAATTTCTATGTTTTGCTTCCTAATTGTAATCCCTAACTTTTTCCCGAATTTCCATACCTAATATTCAGCACGGGATTCCGCCTACGTGTTTTGTATATTTTCCCGTCTGTGAAGCCCGGGCTCCTACGTGCCTTCCGAATTTTCATCCTACCACTTTTCCTAATGTTCCCTGGAGCAAATTATGTATGAAATCTACAGAACTAACTTCAAGCCTTCACCTACAGTTAGATCCTGTGGAGAGGTTTAGTCTAGGCTTGAAAATTTCTCAGACTGGCGGCTCCCTTCCTCAGCGACCCTGGACGTATGTAGGGGGAGGGGAATGCGGAATATGGATGACCCTGAACCCCGAAACACTAAATAGAAGTTTCCATTTTCTTTTCTATTACCCCCAACATAACCCCTATAACCCCTACATATCATTCCCCTAAACCTTAAGTAGTAGTTGCCATTTTCTTTTCCATTATCCCAAAATAACCCCTATAACCTCTGATTCCCACCTGGACGAAACGGCAGATCGTCCTCATCCAGCTGGGAGGAGGCCCCTGGCAGAAGCAGGAGGAGCAGTGGAAGCTTCCAGCTGCAGCGCTGCAGTCCGTTCCCTGCCATGGCTACGTCGCGTCCTGGTATCCACGGCAAATTTAGGGTTTAGGGTCTAGGGTTTAGGGTTGCTAAGAATTGGGGATGATTGGGGTTTGGGTACACAATTTTTGAATGTTTTGGGAGGCCATGAGCCATTGTAGCTTCAGAAGGGGATAGCCTCCTGAACAAGGATTGAGCTCGGCCAGCGCGGCCTATGTACACATCTGCTGAGCGAGAAGAGAAAGCATGCATAAAGCACTACTGTACTGCGGCCGGCACGTGTGAGGCCGAGCTGACCCAAGACATGTACAGAAATGTCTGCTTCAGGGCTTTCCACGGCATTCGATACTACACCCTCCTTCACCACACCTCCTGAAAATATTGGGTTCCCCGCCATTCATGCATGCCAATGTGGAGAAAGATGCTCCTGTATAAGGGTTGGTATAACACTGGTGTGCTTAGGAATTGGGCAACTCCCCCAACAACAGTTTTTGCATCTGCGATTTCGTCTACGAGGCGATTCTTCGCCAAAGACAAATGGCTCTTGTGCCACATGAGTAAGGATGTCGCTGTGCAGTTCGGTGAAACCGTGAATTCCGGCAAGGATTAGCCTACCGCATACCTTCATGCGGGCGTTCACAATTCATATCTGAGACACGCCGACCTTGCCCGCGCATCGCATTGTCTCAACATTCCCAGGAGTCTCCCCCAGTCAACCTGACCTACACAGGGTAATTGCATATGCTTAAAGTCCATTCCTACTACTAACCCTGGTTTGTAGTTATGCCCTTTTTTGGCAACCCTCAGTCCGGAAGCACCGGGCAACGCCAGCATGTCCTAGCTCCCAGCCTTCTCAGTTGGAGAAAGGGGCTCTGGAGCTAAAGCGCAGGCGGAGATCATTTTTCAACCAGCTCAGCGAAGCTGCACAAGGACTGATGTGATGTCATCCTTAGAGACAAGATGGGAGTCTCATCTCTTGAGATTCTAACAGGAAACACTCAAACGCACTCTATTTGTGTTTGAGATTGCTTGGGGATCTTCCAGATATGTGGAAGGACTGGGTTTTGGACGTGCGGGCATCCGTGGATACTCTTGGCTGCTACAAACTTAGGAGCAAGACAATCCAGAACAGGAGGCACTCCAAGTCTTTAGTGAAAGGGTCCAGGCAAAGCGGGACCTACTGGCAGTGTCGGAAAAATTGAAGACAAGTTGCCTTCTGTGACTAAACTCCAAGTCTGCACACCGAAGGAAACATGGAAACCACCTATCTTCTTCGCGAATGTACCGAGCTAATCTCTGGATATCGCTGGATCCCAACTCCATTACCTACTGACAACGAGTAAGTCAAGCACGCAAGGGAACCGCTCAAAGTAGCAACTGGTGCGGCAAACCTTCCCGAATCACAAGATGGTATGTGCGGCAGGGACAGTTGAAGAAGTGACCAGGGGCAGATCTAGCGATTCGCAGGAAAGACCCCCCCTTCACGGTCTCTGACAAGTTTTTTTGGTATGGCAGAGTTGAAATCACCCAGAACCAGAACATCTGCCCGACTTCCCCCCATACTTCCCCCCTAGCTTCCCCTTTAAGTAGCTCCTATTCAATCATCCAAGTAGCATTACTTAGGGGGGAACCTCGGGGGGTAGTATCGTGGTGTTTTAGGGGAGGAGTGCTTGCCTTGACGCTCGCGGTGATCCCCTCCCTTTCCCAGACCCCCCAAAGGATCCAAAGAAAGGGAACCTCCTAATAATCCCCGAGTTTCCCCAATGTAGTAATGGTGGTCATCTTGGAGGGGCGCCATTTTTTGGATTTTTTAGGGGGTCTAGGTTCCAGAAATGTTTAAGCTTGAATAGTTGGGTGAGTTGCAGGCTTGGCATCCTGAAAACTATGATCCAGCTGGGGTTCTTGGCGTTCTAGATAATGGGAGTCAAACTACAATGGGAACTCCCAATTAGAGGAAACTACAAAAGCACTGGACTTCATACTCCTGAGGGCTTGGCGCAGTAGTCACCTGAGCGAAACAGCCGAAACACATGCTTGAGCAAAACTCGCTACTGTACTCGCTGATCCCGTGCAAGCGTCAACAAGCTTACAACTGCGCTCATTTATCCCTTCAAGTTACTAGCAAGTGTACCAATGCCATTACCAATACTGATAACATTTCAATGACCATTACTATGGCCATTACCATGACCATTAATGTCACTATCTGTATATGATATGACTCCGCCTTTGAGGTGCGACGCGTCTTGGGAAAGCATTGATTACACCTGACCCCATCCCAGGCCTATATCTTCCTAGAGACCCTCTCCCTCTTTCTTTAGCCGAGGGTTTTAAAATGGCGCCCTATATCTCCCAGGACCCCTCTCTCTCTCTGCATATGACAGTTTCAGAGGGACCCTATACCTCCCTAGAAACTCTTTCTGTACACATCTCTACGTATAACCCCCCCTTCAAAAGGGGCCGTATATCCCCTGAAGCCCCTTAGTGTCATCCGACCTGACCATCATCCCAGGCGGGCCTTCCTCTGCCTTCCAGCGCTTCTTCGCCTCGCGCTGCAACTTCTCCAAGGTCTTGGCAGGACCGTCCTGGGAGGCTTAGGGTTTAGGATGTAGTGAATTTGGTGTTTTCTGCGATGGGTCTCATGGTAGTCCCTGCATATTCGCCAAAATCCGTGCTGGAATAGGTGCTGGGAAGGAGGAAGGGGCCAACTAGGTTGTGTACGTTCAAGGTGTTTCTCAGCTGGGCCGGGCTACCGCCCAAAATGGAGTGCCCTGCGATTGGGTTTGAAGGGTTTCCGAGGGCTCAGTGCTCAGTGCGTAACAATTAGGGCATCAGGTTCAACGTGTGGGGCCGAGACGTACTCGGATTCCTCTCCACAAGTTTGGAGATGGTCAACTGGGTTGGCCCCTGAAGCCCTTTGAAAAATATCAGTATATAGGGTCCCTTATTAAAGCCATTAGGGAAAATATCAAATATCCCAGGGGCCTACGCAGTCAATAAAGATACAAAATCCTTCAGCATCCGCACTTTGACACTTCAGCTCTGGGCTCAATTCCTACAAGCCCTGACAAGTCCACAGGGGCAAACCTGCTGTTCTTGGCTTCCATGTTTGAGGTCCGGGGCTCGGATTTGCAGAGATTCAAACCTGAAACCCTTTTGCATCTGGTTCCGTTGGCCCTGCAGGTCTGTGGCCTTCCATCCTTGAACTTTATCAAGCTCTGCTGGGCGAAAGTGATCAAGCACCCTCCAGGAAATCTACTGAAATCACCCGGTATGGCAATGCGACTGCTGCAAACGATGTTCGTAAGCCTCAAGCTGCACACAAAACCTTATCCCTGAACCTCAACCCCGGGCCCAGACCTGTTTGGCTTCTAGAGTTTTCGGGCCGGAGTGTAGCCCAGGTACACAAGTCTGAAAATTTCACAGATACCCGTATTCTGCGGATATCCCTTACTGAGGGAACCCAACACACTAGTTGAAACCAAGAAATTCCGCAGCCCCACCAGAATCCTACAAACCGTTTTCCACCATGTCTCCAGGACATGCCGGTCAGCTGAATCGATTTCCTCTATACAACGAATATAGCTCCTGTAAGATGCGAGGTGGAACTGCGAGCAGGAGAAGAAGCCTCCCAAACACCTTTCGTAAGTAACCACCTCCCAAAAGTGACGTCCCCTAATCATGAACATTCCATGATGCTACCAATCGAATAGGTACTTATGATTAGCGCGCGGGTGGGTTGTTTTTATGGGGGGTGAGGGATTAAATATCAGGGGGAGGGGTTGCTCAGGATAGCCCCTATAATCACCAGCTAGCAGCCGACTGGATCTTCTTGGCGACAGCTTTCACCACGAACTGCGAATCCAAGAACTCCCAAACGCCTGAGTCGCGCTCCCAGGAGAGCAAAGCTGGGGCTTGAAAGCAGGCCGGTTGGAGAAGGGTACTTGGAGGGTCAGGGGGACCTAGTAACTAGGTTAATAATGGGGATACTTGGGGTTACTATAGGGGTCGAGGGGTTATAAACCTACTTACTAAGTCCCCCTGACCCTCTAAGTAGGAGTTTACCAGATGATGTAGCATGTCTAGGTGATACTTTGCTCCAACCGAGACCCCTCCGAACAACGATCCGTCATGTTGCTGTGAAAAAAAGGGGCATGGCAAACATTGGGGCATCCCTTGTGAAAGGCGAAACCTCAATTCCAGCCACCTCACGGTGCATAATGTGTGTGATGGAGGCATCTGTCCACACTGAGGGCGCAGCCGTCGCTGGCAATGATGAAAAACGCCTGTCGGGAGATATGTCTCGGAGACTGACCTACCTTGAGGAGTACCCTTGAAGAGCTCAATCCCTTCCCCAGCATTCAACAGCCCCTGTGAGAGAAGTGGTGGGGCATGTTGATATCCGTGGAGGCTACAGGGAGGAAAGGCAGAATCCAAGGCTCCATGAATTGGCCATACAATTATGTTTCATCTCAGAACAGGTGGCCGGAAGCCCTGCACTACTCCTCAGACGACCTCAAGTTTTCTGTTCGGCTCCCGTCCCTTGACAGCAAGGGCAGGCATGATATGGGAAGCTTGTTTTTGTCCAACATTACATTATTGTGAAGTAGTAGCGGATGCTCCAAATAAACAAGACTCTAGACCTTCGGTCCACAAACAGAAAAAGAAGGCGGTATGCTACACAAGATTAGGGTACGTGAGCAGTAAGAGGACACATGAGGACACAGAAGAAACCGTTGCTTGGCCCTGCATCAAAGATTTCCCGGCGATGCAAGGGCCCTTCAAGCTCTTGGTGCAAGAAATCAAGACAAAATGCAGGGTATTGAGGGGTCTCAGTGGCCCATTGACGCTGGCGTCTCATGTAACGAAGCGCATAAAGATCCAGGTGCCTTCTTCGAGAGATCAACGCTGGTGAGCACAACCTGCCACGTGAAGACTTCATGCGTGGCAAGCAGCGGAAGGCTTTGTAGTTTCTTATACTAGCCCGTTGCAGACATGCACACAACAAATCCTGTGGTCAACGTCTGAATGCCATAAGCCTCGAAGAGAAGTCTTGAGAGCTGAGCCACATAATTAGGCCGTGGGACGGAGCCTCTTGCACCTGAACTTAGGCGCAATCCTTCTGCTCCCTGATACCTTCCACCAACAGGGAGTAGGCTAAGTGTTAGCTACTTGATCCAAAGCCCGAACAGTAAAGCTTAAGTCTTGGCTTCAAGCGCCCAGCCCGCCTCAGGCGTTGCGATGACGCCATAGTCCTTCCAAGGTGTCTCAACTGCGGAAGTCGGATAAATGATAAAGGCCCTTCATTTTGGGGCCCATAGGGAACCCGTAGGTGGATTTCTCAAGAGGCCAGGCACTGACGCACACGCAAGAAGACCAGCCGGTGTCCTTCACTGACTGGTCTCCAAGCGTACGAGCCATGCAGAGGCCTGGGTAGTCCTGAGTCACAGTCACAGGTAAATGTGGAGTGGGGCACCCAGCAACGCATACGCACTCAATTGGGATCGCGCGCGTCCCTCCTATGTACACAACAAACAGGAAATCCAGGGACGAATGATTAGAATAAGCGTTTTTGTTAGCGCGCAATGTGCTGTGCAACGATATGTTGAAGGCTGGGATCGCAGAGTGTACTAAATTCTTCTTTGGGTGCAGGGCTCAAGGTCACAAGATCTAGAAATCAGGAGGGCACCTGCGCATTAACTCGATTGAGCCCTTCGGTCCAAGCAGCTGTGCAACAGGCCGAAAAATAATTCCATCACCAGGACTTAAAAGGATCGCACAGAACGAGCATGCATGGATAACTGTCCACGAACATGCGGTGTTCTTCCCAACTAGGATCACAAGGCATTCCCACAAAACGCCCAGTCTCATGCAACCCAGGAAGCCCCAAGCAGAACTGCACACAAATAGCCTCTTGCTCTGACGGTTCACCCTGGTAGGTATATTCGTGTTACGATAGACTGGTGAAACATTTAAGAGACTATGGGAAATTGTCTGTTTATGGCTTGGCCTTCCTAATTAACTAGGATTAGGCCGTTCCTCTGTTTCTAAACGCTTTAGTCAGCGATGGAGTTTTTTCTCAAACCAAGCACCCAGCCAGTCCAGTAGCTGCCAACAAGTTTAAGGTGCTGCACGTAGTCGCTCTAGGCATGCGCGCCTCTATGTATATATATATGCAGATATACAGATCAACATATACATGGATTTACATAAAAGTCTGTGAGTGTGTGTGTGTGTTAAATGTTGCATATTGCTGCATACTACCGTATACACATTTGCTATGCCAGGCTGGGGAAGCCTCTCACATCTCGCGAAACTGTACTTTGACGATACACTTGGGTTCCCCCAGAGCCTACAAGCGCATCCTAACAAAGGCCGTCAACGCATCCCCTGTGAAGATATGCTTCATGACTCGAACGGTGTCCGTGTCCAGACTCTCGAATGAACCTTGCCTTGAAACTTACATGAAATTTGCTTGCGCAAACGGCCCCTGCTCGACCATACAGCCAGAAAAACTCATCCTTAAGTCGCTAGTTGTGAACCCCATGTCGCAGAGTTCCGGTAATCTTGTTTCCAGGAACAAGCCAGTTCAAACCTGACGGGATGCCGGCTTCTAGGGCTCCTGCCACATACAGATACATACCGAATTGGTACCCAATAATATAGGGTTTAGGGCCCTATAATGGAGAATCAAATGGAAAAGGAAATGGAAAATGAAATGGAAACTGGAGTTATATAGCCTGGTAATGTAGTAGTATACATACCGAATGGTCCAGGCAGAAGACGTAGTGGTTTCCATTTTCTTTTCCATTATCCCCATATAAATCCCAATATACTGTAGTAGTTTCCATTTTCTTTTCCATTATCCTCATATAAACCCCAATATACTATAGTAGTTTCCATTTTCTTTTCCATTATCCCCATATAAACCCCATATAACATCTGAAATCCCAACTCTCAGCAAGGCCCTGCTGGATTTGGGGACCACCTCGTCTGCTAGTCACGGAATATATCCAAGATTGATCCCTAAACCCTAAACCCTAAACCCTCAATATCCCAAGAGCACCTGCCAAGAGCGAGCCCGAGGTGCTTTGCCCTTAATGAAGATGCGGTGGTTGACCCATCCATCCTAGGCTTCAGGCTCGTTGGATTGCATTGGGGAGCCACAGGTACGAAACGGACTTAATGGAAGCACTGAAATAAGGCTTCGGGGTCTACTCCGTGACGTAGAGGTACTATCTTTAGTATAGGGACTGAAGACTTGCAAGGTGCGAAATTGTAATTAGATTACAATGCTTACATATCAAGCTTGTTCGTCATGCGGGACACAAGGCGATTGAAGTGGGGCCTGGCCGCCTGGAGGTGCTCTCTGCGGAAAATGGAGCCAAGGGCTATTCAGGACTTGCGCTGTCTTTCTTCGTGCCACGATGTACCCCTGCCAGCTGCCTGAGAAAAATTGCAGATGTTCGCAGTTCCCTGACATAAACGGCTTCCCAAGATTGTAGCAAACAATTGTTGTTAAGTGCCCATTGTCACATTGTACAAGCTAAGCACCCCTCTCACTCTCAGCCAAAAAAGAAGGAGCTCCGCAAATACAAAACTTCCTCCCCTGAAGATCACCCCCACACAACCTAACACTGAACATGTCACCTAATATTTAATAAGCCCTAAAATATACTGATACTATATGGCGGAATCTTTATGACTCTAATTATAGAGGATTAACATGGATGGGCCCTGAACCTCTCATCGCTCCCAACTTCCTAACTTCTGAAACACTGTCCGTCCCATCACTCTCCCAACCTTGAAACTCAAAACCCCAAACCTAGATCCCAACATCCCACATGGCCCAAGAACCAGATCCTAGATCCCCTAGAAGATTTTAGGGTTCATGGTTGCAGGCAAAGCCCTAAAAAAC
Organism: Symbiodinium pilosum; assembly: GCA_905231905.1. Lineage (NCBI taxonomy): Eukaryota > Dinophyceae > Suessiales > Symbiodiniaceae > Symbiodinium > Symbiodinium pilosum. Next base: position 35,495 of record CAJNIZ010041424.1, read on the forward strand.
CGATCCTACTCACATCCTATTCCTATGCCTACTACTGGCACTGAAGCAAAGCTCCGGATATGTTTGAGAGCGCACTTCGCCACCGGAGGCTTCTATTCGCGCCTTCTCCTTGCCAGGGTTTAGGGCCATTATCGGGTTTGGAGGCTTGGGGCTGCCAAGTTCTTAGCTTATAGTCCCCGTTAAGTAGATAGAATATGGGGTATTCGGGGATATGATTATAATAAACCCAAAGCCATATTCTATTTACTTAAGGGGGACTATACTCCCAGTGGTACGTGATCATCACCAAGAGCATTCAGCAAGAGTGCAGAAGCACTTGAGGATGGAAAAGTGACGACGTTTAGAGCACTGCCAGCCTCTGTCTAAAGTTTGCCGGAAAAGCCTGGGACTGCCGCAGCAACCCCACAAGCCCAAAATCCACAATGCTCCCACATGAATCCCAAGAATGAACGGTGCATATGCCTGCAGCCGGAGCACAATCATAGTCCATGCAAACACAGTAGCAAGAGAGCAGCGCTCTTATCAGGACACCCAATGCAAGAAACTGCAGAACTGCTCCGGTCGATATCCGCACATTCTCCGTAAAGTTGCGAAAATATTTGATGTACCCTGAACGTACGGGCGACCTGTTGCATTGGACCCATCCTCCTCAAGTACATGGCAATGTCCTTCCCAAGAACCTAGACACTAAGACTATCATAGGACTGCTAGAGAGTCCTGATTTTGGGGCCCGTGGTGTCCAAATGCTGCACATTGTAATACTTGTTCTCCCCTGTCTATGAAGATTATCACAAGTACTGCTTGTCCACGAGATCCGGAACAGAAACTAACAGAGAAACCCGCATGGAACCTGCTTCGCGGGATCGGTCCATTCCAAGAAGCCCTTTCCAAACAATCCTTCAGTAGTGCTGGCAGCGCCATTCACTTGTTTGCCGCCCCCAGCAAACCTAAACCAGATAGAAAGTAGGGAGTCAACGCCTGCTGCAATCCTGATCCCCAAGTCGGATTTCTTTGCAAAACAAACGACAATGTGACAATGCAGTCGTATTTAAATTCTCAGTTCCCAACCCACCATGCGGAACTCTTGGGGGCGGCTTTCGGGACACTTTCTTGGGGTCGACACTCTGCCCTAAACCCTAAACCCTAAACCCTAAACCCAATCCCCGAGGTTGCGCCTTTTCGCTTTGGGGCTTGTGATCCTCCGTCTCGAACACTACCTTCTTGTCCTTAGACCGCCAAGACTGGTAGAGACCGAGAGAAGGACTTGTGGGTTGGGATGGTCCTGCCTCTGAGAAGCGTAAAGGGATTCTGACTGCAATACTAGGCTTAGCGGCTTCGCGAAACGTCGACAGTGGAATTGCCTCATGGAGACTTCTTTTATGAAAAAAGAACCTTTCTCGAACTCTTTTTCAACCCAGACTCTGCTCGTTGGCAAGCTGGGAACTGCTGCAGGCTCAAAAACGAGGCTAGCCTTCTTGAACCCTAAATCATAAGTTCTTAGCCCTAAACTGTCTTCAAGTTTGCTGGCATGATCTGGAGGTTTTGGTTCTTCTCCAGGCCTTGCGCAGATTCCAGCGGAGGGGACTTGGGGTTGCGCAGGTCTTACTGCTTCTTAGTAGGGAACCAGAGAATAAAAAAAGAAGATACAGACTGCTGCTTTTAGGTGGGGTTTAGGGTTTAGGGTTTAGGGGTTTAGGGTTGAGCTTCCCGATTAGAGTAGGAAGCGAAATGATGGACCCTAAACAAATTAGGAACCAGATAGGGGGCGACGTGTTCCTTGGCATCTCCATGCATCTCCCTTTCTGAAAGCCCAAACCCAAAGACATGGAGGCCAAGCCCCCGCCTCATATCTACTTGGAGGGTCAGGGGAACTTAGTAACTAGGTTAATAATGGGGATACTTGGGGTTACTATATGGGTTCTAGGGGTTATCAACCTACTTACTAAGTCTCCCTGACCCTTCAAGTAGACCATCCCTACAAGGCCCGTATTAGGGTTTAAGGGTCCAGGGTTTAGCCGAATGAGAGCCTTGTACAACCAGCGCCCCCCATTTCATGAGTTTCGAGCTGATACCCCTAGGCCTGTGTTCGGAGGCTGGGCATCCTTTTACGAAATCCTGTAATTACATTGGCTATATTGGGCTCATGTAAGGGAACCTTCTAGGTTTTAAATAATTACGACCTTAGGCCCTTAGGAGTAAGCCCTCGGAAACCTTGACCATTACAGCCAAGGCGAGCCTAACTGCCACCCTGAGCCAGGGAGGATGTAGGTATTGAAAGATTCTATACAGTTAAATACGGTTATATAGAGAGTATATATAGTCTGGGGCTACTACCCCAACAATGGATGATGAAATGGACAAGAAAATGGGAAAATGGATATTGGTATTATATGAGCTATAGTCTAAACTCCTAGTATCCCCTTTAATAAGCCCTAATTTTGGGAAACCCCCATGTAAACCTTACATGGCCCACTATTATGACTGCTACTGTTACCATTCTTATTCCTACAATTAGGATGAATATCAACTATTAATACGATTAAGACCTAAACCCTAAACCCTACTGATATTATTGCTTCTCCCATTACTACTAGGACGATTATTAATATTCAGCCCCACCCCCCACAGTTTATGTGAGGCAAGCGGCAGCCTCAGTCCCGATGGCACAGCGGGAGTCCCCTGCGTTGGCGGTCCACACCTGGCCGAAGATTCCCAAAATTGGGTAGGGTTTGAAGTTTTTTCTATCACCTTCCCTTTCCGGTAGGACCCGATGATAAGGAGGTTGTGGGAGGGGTCCTCTGGAGCTATAGGATCTAAAGGATGTTTCAGGTGGGTAGTTTACCCCATGTAAGCCTTGCATGACCCTTATAGTGCCCCCACATAAACCTTATATAAGCCTTCTGTAGGGGTATTCGCCCGGTAAGTACCCACCTGGAATTTCCTTTAATTAATTTGGAGGATCACGTTGAACAACTCCACACCTTGTTGCCCTTGAACAGGGCGGCCACAGCCTGAAGCTGATCATCGTCCAGCTGAAGCTGGAGGGGCTTGTGGGGGCTGGGATCCAGAGTTTGGAAATTTGAGGCTGCATTTCACGTGGAAAGCAAGGTTGCTGCCTGAGACACGGCAGCCACAGGGCTAAGAAGCTGGGTAGGCTTTCTTTCTCGGGTTTGGGGCACGTAGAAGTGAGCTCCAGAACCGCGGCTGCTGTATGCTTCTTATTGCCAGTATCCTGAGACAGAGCCCCCAGCCAGTCACGACTACCACATACAGGCTTCTAGACTTTTGGCCGCAGTACGGATGTGGTTATAATCAAGCTCAGCCTGGAGCTGAAAAACGATAAGCTCGCTTTGGCCCCGAGTGAGTTCCTACGCCTGTCAAGAACGCAGCTGCAGCTGTTTCAACTTTTCCTGCACTTGTCGAGGAGGAATCTTGAGGGTGCGAGGCAGCTGCGAGGCTTCATGGAGTTGGGACTTAAGCGGCTTGTGGTTGATTCACAAGTCTTACGCGCTGGCTGGGAAATTCTAGACTGCCTATCTCTGATATCAAGCTGCTGCGCCAAGGAGTTGCGGGGTGTAGGCAAACTTTCTTCATGGCTTATGCCAGCCCCTACTCGCAGGTTCGAGGTAATTTTGACCCAGGACCATAACTTTATTGCAGTTGGGGCAAACTCTATTCAGGAACCCCCTGTGCAGCCGCTGTGCAGTGCTGCCGCTGGCTTGGACGTCCCAGTCATTCTCAAGCGAATGCGCCACGACGTCTTTCTGAGCCTCTTGGCGAACACACAAAAATCCACTGGATTGTAAAGGGTTGTTTGTACAGCCCTATAGTCCCCCTTAGGTAGATAGAATATGGGGTATATGGGGATCCTATTATAATATACCCAAAGCCATATTCTATCTACTTAAGGGGGGACTATATATAGGAAG
>CAJNIZ010041435.1:9902-52951 GCA_905231905.1 Symbiodinium pilosum
GGTGGTTGAACCTAGTAAGATTCTAGTCCTTATATAAAATACTATACCCCAAAAGGAGGATATAATCTTACTCTATATTGGGTACCATAGTATCCCCAGATGAAATACTACTCACTTGCATGTCCAGGGCATGGATCCCCAAGGTCGAAGCACAACGAGCCAAGGTAGAGAGCCCTGAAATTCATGTGAACTATAGTCTAAACTCCTTGAACAGGGTTATATGGGGGATTATATAGGGGACTCCTATAGGGGGTATGAAGGGTGATACTAGGAGTTTAGACTATAACTCGTGTGAAAATGCCAAGTCTAATAGATGGAAAGTTCCACTTGCAAGCCTGACCTTTTCCGCGAACGCGGCTCAACAAATTCAGCAGCTGCCAGGCCAGCATGAACGCCGACAGCTGATATTCTCACCTGCTTTATGACATTTCTCCTTCAAAACCGCTCCTCATCACCAGTCCAAGCATGCGCTGGGACCTTGGAAAGCCAGGCGCAAGCACGGTTGTCCAGTTCCCTCAGCCACGCCTGCCTGAGACGTTCTTCAGATGGCGAGAAGATTCGCAATTCCCGCAGGGACTCCTTGTACCTGAACGCTTTTGCGTCGGCACGCGGAGGTTCCTGTGGTGGTGGTGCTGGTGGTGGTGGTGGCAGCAGTACGGAGGGCAGTTGCGCTGTTGCAGGCGGACAGTCAGGCATCAGCGTCGCAGGTTGCTGCTCCTGCACAAAAGCAAATCTTCATGTCAAGCCGCAATGCATTTCTTGAGGAAACCTTCCGATGAACATCACCGATGATTTCGGCCACTGGCATTCGTTTGCTTTGTGTGCACTATCACTGACACCTATGTGAGCTGCCAGAACCCTTGGCACAGCACCAAGCATTCGCCGGTCCATCGCACTTGACGCGCAAAAACCTGTGGCAGGCCCCGCCCGAACATTCCATGGACCAGGCTGCAATGGCCCAACCCTCCCACACATCATGACAGCCCGAAGCCCTCCATAAACCCAATCACCACACCGTGCCAGCCCCCTGGAACAACACCAAAATGAAAGTCCCACCGTCTGCCCAAACTCTTGGACGATCCTGGGGCAGTGATCTGGTCAAAGTGCTGGCTGAATATGAAGGTAGAATGACTGGCCAGCTATCTGAAACCCAAGGCTAGAACAACCACATCATTTGTATCCCTGCCTGTTTGATTTGTGATATGAGCACCTCATCTTGAGCATGACCACGAGGAGAACCACCAGCTCAGACTTTGCTAAACCCTAAACCCTAAACCCTAAAACCCACCAAAACCACTTGCGGACGGACTGCGAGCTCCTCGTGCGCCTGGGATCGGCCTGCGGTCGGCAAGATTTCCCAAAGATCTCCAGGTCGCAGTGCCACTGTGGCCTTGCAGGGAGGAAGTATATATAAATCTAGGAATTAGAAAGTCCAATATTCCTCAACTAGGGAATATTCCTTAAACTATACTTGGACCCCTAATATGATTTAAGGTATCTTCCCTAGTCATGGGATAGTGGACTTTCTGGGAAGTTGTAAGGCCCAATGAGGTTCATGAAATGTCTGATGCAATGAACATTTGAGGATGCTTCTGGTTTGTTCTCGGTCAAAAGATCAGATCAGAGCAACCTTCGGCTCCAGGATCTTTACCGGGCCTTGTAAGTAGCGGCGTGCATGTCTGTGGACTTCACACGGGCATTTGAGAGGGCTTGGCACGCTTGCCAAGCAGCAGCTTGCTTTGCAAGCTGCTCGTCCGGAAGTTCCTGGCCGCGCACATGTACCAGGAGCTGCTGGTGGTAGGAAACGGCCACCTCGAAGTAATAATGTGTCCGACATGTCAAAGAGGTCTCAGGATCCTCATTGGTCAGCGAAGGCCGAAAGTGCTCTGGCCTCACGCCTTCGCCAGAGCTGGTAGCATGTACACCGCCTGGCTGGCGCAGCGTTGTCAGAGCCTTGCGAGCCGCGCTTTGCTCAGCTGCCTTTTTGGTGGTGCAGCCAACGCCTTGTGTAGCATACAGCCCACAAGCTGGAACCTCTATACATGCAATGAACAAGCCCTCGTTCCATGAACAACTCCATAGCACGTCATCTGATGTCAGCGACCTGCCTAACAGCATCTGCATGGTGACATAAAGCTCGCTTTTGTCGTCGCTGCCAGCCATAAAACTGGGGGGAGGCTTACTTTTCACAACTTCTCCCAGCACGAAGGGTTCTCGTGTCCGTGGAGCGCCTTGTGGTTTGGTCTGGCCACGCTCTCGCAAGAGGTTCAAAGCTGACTGTGCAGCACTCTGCTCGGCTTCCTTTTTGGTCTTGCACGCGGAACCTCTGGTTGCTGCCAAGGAGCACGCTGGAACCGCAACGGATGCGACGAACAAGCTCTGGTACAAAGTGTAAGCCCACACAACATCTTCCGAGCCCAGCGGCCTCCCCAGCAACTTTTGCAACAACTTGCATAGCTCACTTTTTCCGTCAAGCCGGTTGTCAGCAACTTCCAGCAGCCCAATCGTAGCGTGAAGCTTTGAGAGTGCTTCCGAAGCTGCGCTCTGCTCAGCCTCCTTCTTAGCGCTTGCAGGCCGACCTGTGAAGCAGACTGACGGTGAGGCCTCAGAAGAAAAGCAATGCAAATAGACATTGCAAGTCCACAGAGACTCCCTTTGCTCAAGGACGTACTCAACATCACCCGGGATAACTGGTCGGCACAGACGCTTCTGCAACATACTTGCGAGTTGATGCTTGCAGTCAGTACGCGGCGTGATGCTGGAGCTTCTTGCCGTCCCTAGTGCAGCATCTGCAGGTTGTCCATCGACATGTAGGCCAAGCGTCTGATGCGGATCCCAATGCAATTCTGCCTGTGCGGCTTGGCACCACTCTTCCAAGATTGAAATGCATGAGGAGCTGGGGGCGGCTGGCAGTACCCAAGACTGCTTTCCCAGTCCCAACCTGGCCGCCACCATTCCTGACAACTGCAGCGATCACGAACACCCGTCCTAAGCCCTCCCAAAATGCGGAATTCTGACAAGTTGTCATATCATCCGGGAGAGGGCCAGAAGGTCAGAAAGACCCTAAACCCGCAACCCTAAACCCTAGACACTAAAATGGAAATGCGCTGAGGCCCCGGTTGTAGGGTAGCTCTCGGGCTGACAGCCAGAATCAAAAAAAGTGCATCTCAGAACGGAAGCACGGGATCCTGGCATATATGAGCTATAGTCTAAACAGTATCCCACTTAATAACCCCCCTGAGACAATCCTATATAATTCACTGGATAACTCCCTTGAGGCGTTTAGATTAAAGCTCATATGTAAATAGAAATTGCAGAAGAGCACGATGCGCCTGTGATGAACCTTTGGTGTGCGACTCTCTGTGCCGGGTTGGCTTTTCTGTCTTCTGGCAAGCCCTTGCCCCTAGACCCTAAACCCTTAAGCACTGGTTTACCCAGGCTTGCGTGCACGCGCAACACCGGCTACAACCCCACGTCCCCTGTCCAACGCCTGGAGTAATAGAAAGATCAATAGAAATAGTAACAGTAATTGTAATACTAATAAGATCAATAGAAATAGTAACAGTAATTGCAATACTAATACTATAGCAATCGTAGTAATAATAGTAGTAGATAATCACCCTGAAGAACTGCCTTGCCTGGAGCCACACGGTCGCCTAGCAACAGAAGAGGTGGGGTACATTTGCGCTCCAGGTCTTGCAGCTTGGCGCAAAGACCTCCACAGCCATCAGGGCAGGGGACGCAGACCTCCTACGCTTGAATGCTCCAAGCCTGCAGCAAGACGGATGCAGAGGTATATTGGGATAATGGAAAAGTACATGGAAAGTACTATAGTATATTGGGGTAATATTGGGATAATGGAAAATAAAACGGAAACCACTATAATATAATAGGGAGGTTTACCAAGGTATAGTTGGTTCCGAAAGGCCATCCGAACAAGACAGTGAATGATCAGAAGCTTGGATGCCATTCAAGAAGGTTGTTTAACACGATGTGCCAGTAGGACTAGAGGGCTTTTGGCTCAGGTCATGAAGGGACACAGTGCAACAGCAACAGCAGGTGCAAATGAAAGAGGTTTGCTATACGAAGTTAACCCGAGCAAACACAACTGGAATTGAACAGTATAAGTTTGTAGGAATGGGACACAAACTTGCTGTGGGTTCGTCCAGACAGGATATTATCTATCCCCCTATTCGCTCTTGCCCTCTTGAATCTATTTTGAAACAGTCTCAGATGCAAATGAGCTAGTAATTCCAATCAGCGGGAAATGGAGCAGGCCAAGCCACGGACGACACACATGGTAAATACGTCACTCAAAGAGACACAACAACTTCGTGGGCTGTTCAGAATGCCATCGTAAGATGTGATTTCATACAGAAGGACGGGTGGACGGTGGACAGTTCAGTCAACAATGACATTTTCCACATTTGCTGAGGGGAGTCAGCTTAGAATGGCTTATCCCGCGTAACATTCATCTGCACAGGCTTTCGCGGCAGGAAATACAGAGATAAACAAGCACAGCGTGACATGTTCAACTCGTTTGTCTCAGATGTGTTTTTACATTCAGCAATAGCGGTATCAACACTGATAGTACGGGAATTGTTGATAAGAAAAGTGTCATTACTTTTTCCGCATCCTATGGCAGTGAGATCTGATAATTTAGAAGGTGTTATTGACACCGACAAACAACTTCCAGCGCAACTACACATCGCCAATAGGAAGTTCCCAGAGCAAGAAATTTCAAGTAAGGTGAAATTGTGTATTGTCTTCGTAGAGCGGCAAATGTTCTGAGTCCATATTATGATGGTTTGTCTACCAGGGTCTCAACCAGGGACCGCACCAGCACATTGATGAAGGAAGGCAGATGTACATGTCGATTCAGGCCACCTGGTTTAGTATCTGCTTTGCTCCCAGCACCGTTATATATATATATACAGATATATACCTGTATATCTATTTAAAGAGGTGACTGCTGAGTATTGTCAAAGGGGTCAGTTCGTTTTTTGACGGAGGGGATGAATGGACTACTTAACTTGCGACCCGCTGATGCAACACAGGCTGCAATTCGACCTATAACTACTGTCTAGAGTTGAGGATTTGGAAATCGTGCCCCAAGAATAGTGTTTGAAGCAGATTAGGCTCATGTGGCTGCGATAAAATATTTTGTTAGCAAAGAGCACGCTGCAAAATGAAGATGGTGCAAGCGCGAAACTGACGCAGCCCTGCATATGGCATATACATGTGCACATATCAGAAACCTTTGGGGCCCAAGTAGACTGTAAAGGTACCACAGTTCTGAATTCCTAAAGCCAAAATCCTATCCTGTACAGGTACCTGGACTCTTTAGGGACTGCATTGCGTCTTCTCCAAGCACGCATGCCCAGTCTCAAGCAGCAGGTATGAGCGGTAAAACGGTTGAGGCTTAAGGCTTTCGGGTTTAGGAAAACATTTTTTGGGTCTTGTCGCACCTGTTTCGACGCACAGGGCACAGGCTAGGATTTCGGGTGTAGAGCTGAGGAAGTTTCCGAAATTACGGTACCATTGCTGAACCCAAACTCACAGGCGGCATCATACAATTTCTACCCAAAAAGGGGGATTTTAGAGCAACAACGCTGATGTACACGGCTGAAGACAGACTTTCTGGCAAGGAGCCTCGCTACCAGCTTCTGCAGCGCTTCAAGACTGCAGTGCTTCAGTAGGACGTCCGAGGGTGTCACAAGCTCTGGAGATTTCAATCAACCTAACAGAAACCAAACGTATCCAAGTGTTGACCCTCCGCAAACAAATCTGGAACGTTGCATCAGTATCTTTTCGACCCGCAGAGGTTGTCCTTCGCAGTGCGGTCTTTCAATTTGCATGTTGTTTGCGCAAGGCAAGGGAACGACTGTTACTTGAAGAAACCTTACAAAACCTTGCAGCAAGATACATTCTGTTCGTATGTAGGGATTGTTTTTCCCAGCGCAGGGCGGACCACTTTCCCATGGGCCCATGTAGTAATTGTGGCCTCACTGAGGTATTGAGCAAACGAACCAGCTTTCTCAAGTCTACGGAAAGAACCCTACTGACTACATAAAAATATAAATGGTCTCAACTTTGTCTTAAAATGTAAACTGTAAAACCGTTGTCAAATAGGTTCTTCAGGTAAAGCCCTGAAAGCCTAAACCCTAAACCCCTAACCCACACCCCAAAACCCCGAACGCTAAAAACCTCCGACCCCAAACCCTAAACTCCTTCGACCGCTTCTGGGCTAAATCCCTAACCCATATCCGGGGCTCAAAAGTTGGGATAAAGCGAGGTGGGTTAAAGGATCCCTATTTCTAAGGGTCCATGTACCCAATAATTAGGTACTTTTAGAGGGATATATAGGGATATGTATATATATATATGTATATATATATATAGGGTTCAGGGTTTAGGGCCCTAAGGGTCCCTGTACCCAATAATTAGGTACTTGGGGGCATTTGGGTAATAGTAATTATAATACAGATTTGGGGTAAGTATATGATTATTGGGTACTTGGACCCTTAGGGCATTGTAGATCCTACTATATTGGGTCTTATTTCTACCCTAAACCCTAAACCCTAAACCCTAAACCCCTGACCTATTTTCATCCAAGCTTTGGAGCCCCCTGAGACCCTAAACCCTCAACCTCAACCCTAAACCCTAAACCCTCAACCCCAACCCCTTTTAACCCGCTTCTGAGGGCCCCAGACCGCTGTAGAGGAGCTGCGGCGAGGTATTGGAAGTCATGACCTTCATTTAGGGTTGAGGGTTTAGGGGTTTAGGGGTTTAGGGTTTAGGGTTTAAGGTTTAGGGTTTAGGGTTTAGGGTTCGTTTAGGGTTTAGGGTTTAGTGGTTTAGGGGTTTATTAGGGGTTTAGGGTTTAGTGGTTTAGCGCTTAAAGTTGTTTTGGAGATTCGGGGGGCTAGGTCGAGTTCTCTGAAATGGTTAGATAAGGTTCTTTAAGGAGGCTATGTGGGGTCGCTCAAAGAAACGGGGTATATAAGTTATATAGGGATATGTAGGGTTCAGGGATTGAAGCTTGGGGTTTGAGGTTGAAAGACTTCAGTGTTTGGGAACTTCAGGGTTTAGGGTTGGGCTTTTCTAACTACAGGCCCTTTACAACCTCCTAACAGGTTATAACTTATAACTGGGTTATAAACATCTAGTTGGGTTGTAATGACCCTAAACCCGAAACCACAGGGGAGGCTTGAAGCCCTGCCTGGCTTCGGATTCGCCACAGACATGTGAGTAGCATTTTTTTGGTGGTTGAACCCAGTAAGATTATATTCCTTATATGAAATACTATACCCCAAGAGGAGGATAGAATCTTACTCTATAATGGGTAGCATAGTATCCCCAAATTAAATACTCCTCATGTGGTCCTTGTCTCTGCATGAAGGCTAGTCGTTGTGAAGTGTGCTGCTGCCACCTGCCTACTTGACGCTTGCAGATAGCTGTCGACAAGGAATACTTAGTCGCAAAAATTGGGGCAATCGAGTGGAGTGGGGCCATTCATTCTTACATTCCTATATCTATACAGATATACCTACATACATATATATATATATATGTATGTATGTATATATAAATATATGGACATAGATAGGGAGCGCTTGAAACTTTAGTGCGAACGCTTCTAGTTTTAGTGTCCAGCCCATCACAGCATGCCCTGTGTGGTGGCTATGAGGAACACTACAGAGAAGGTTTGTGGTTGACCTGCCATTTTGCTGGTGTTTATCGCTGCTGCACATAAAGCAAGAAGACATTTTAACAAATGAAGGTAGACATGTTGATTGAAGCATGCATCACCATGAATTCATTTGCAGTACGCTCCGATGCGCCACGCCACTAGGTTTCTTGCCTCTTGTCAGCTGGGATTGTACAATTATCCTCATGCAATCCTCAGAATACTCCCCATTATCAGCCAATGGCCAGTTCCTTCATTGCCTACGAACACGCGGCCACGCTCTGTGTGGTGCTGCGAATCTTTCTATGATCGCCACGAAGCATTTACGTGCTCCCGATAGGACTCCCGACAATACTACCTGTGAGGGTCCAGGAAGAACCTCCCAAAGATCAAGCGGGACTTCTGTAACCCCAAGCCCTTGAATGAACATTGGGATTTCCAACATCCGCTGTTGGCTCATAAAAGCCCTCGACCCTAAACCCTAAACCATACGCAACCCCATTTGACGGACCGTACACCGGTTTCCATTCCATGTTGGACTTGATTGGCTCCTCTTTGACAGCAGTTGGGGCTACCACAACCTTCCTATCAACCAAAACCCATGTTTAGCCAAGAAGTAATACCAACTTTGGGCAATGCACTCCACAAGCCTAAACCCTAAACCCTAACCCTTAAAAGTATCCTAATGCGTCTTTTCCTTACGAAGTGGGTAGATGGGTTTAGGGTTAAGGGTCTAGGGTTTAGGGTCTAGGGTTTAGGGTTTGGGCTAAGTGGATCTCTAGGGGACAGATCTGAAACATACAAACTCTCCATGGCCCAACTGTCGCAACGTTCAAACCCCGAACCCTAAACCCTATATTCCGTAATTACGGCACATTGGGCCTTTTGGATGGTGTTACCCTCAACCCCAAACCCTTAACCGGTTAAAAACGACTTGGACTTCTGGACTGAATTCTTTTCGATCTCGCTTGAGCTCGTCTTGTCGTAAATGTATCCCGTAGACCCCCTAGCATGTAATAGTGGTATGATAGGAACATAAGAGGACACTAATGTAATCACGACTATCCCCTATAGTCAACATGTCACCATTACTGCCATTTCTGGGTGGGGGGTCCAGCAAATTGGTATCCATTCGAAATCCCTAGGGATCCAACTAACAAAAAGTGGGTAACCTTTGTAGACTGTAGGGCGCCAATATTAGTTCCAATTCGATTTGCAGGGAAGGGCTCCCTACATGCAGTGGCAGTTGACAGCTTCTGCTTCAGTACTGTTGCTTGAGTATACTGAGGGCCGTTTGATAGTGAAGACCAGCATTCGGAAAACCTACAAAAGCTATTGTCTAAACTCCTAGTATCCCCTTTCATAAGCCCTATGGTACTCCCCTATATAATCCCCTATATAACCCCGCTGCAGTATTTTAGACGATGGCTCATCCGATAGTGAAGACACCATAATCCCTAAACCCTCAACACTGAACCCCCCAAGCCCCTAAACTCGAAATCCCAGCTACCAAGCCCTAAGCCTATAAACCCTAAGACCCTAAACCCTAAAACCCTAAACCCCAAAACCCTAAACCCTGAAACCTAAACCCAAACCCTAAACCCTAGAGATGAACTTCTGGGGCAGCCACAACGGTAACTCCTCGAAGAAAAAGCACCTCTGCTTGACTCAGAACTTGTGGGCGTTTTACATAAGTAGGGGTACCTTTAAATAAGGATAAGGATATATAGGGTTTAGGGTTTAGGAGGTTTTTGGCTTAGGGTTTGGGGGGTGGGTACCCTTTGGGCGTCCCCATAATAAGGACTATAGTATATTGGGGGGCCTATACTGGGGTTCCCTTATTTAGGGAAACTACCATTTGCATCATTCATGGTTTAGATTTAGGCCTTGGCGTTCAATCTGTTTAGAGGTTTCAGGTCTTCGTGTATTTGCATAACCCTAAACCCTAAACCCTAAACCCTAAACTCTAAACCTATACTAGTCTGCAGAAGGCCCTTTCCGACCTAGGATGACGGCTCGGCCCTTATTCACATGGTAGTTGATCAAAGTTCCTGCTGCCAAAATGGCCATTATGGATTTTTTTCTCCTTGTCCCTTTTGGGCTTAATATTTGCCCAAAAGGAGGTTTATGGTGCCTTTACATAGATCTACCCCACATGGAAAACAAGCAGCGTACGGCCTTGAAAGTCCTGCCGGCGCCGGTTTGGGGTTGTGTATAGGGACGCGTCGGGACTAGGATCTAGTATGCAGACGCTGTCATTGGTTCACGTGGTGCTGCCAAACGACTCCTTGCGCAGACTCCAGGTTTTGCAGTCTAGGAGGTGTTGGAGGAGAATTGCCCTGTAATTCTGCAACGGAATGAACAAATCTCTTGGAAACCCACAGGTATCCATCTGGGGGGTTCCTACATGATGACATGGTTGGGCACCAAGAAAGCCCACAAAAACCATAATCCTGACTCCCCCATGATTGGATACCCCTGTTTGTATACCGCTGCTGAACGCATTAATTACAGCAAAAATCAGACAACCTTAGTAATGCGATCATCATGAACCGGAAACCCCAACCAAAAACTATGAACCGCATACCCCGAACCCGCATAAACTTTAAAGCTCAAACTCCAAACCCTAGACCCTACTGTACACTCTAATCTCAAGCTCCGCAGTAAGCCAAAGAGGCCTCGAACAGTCGTGGCAAGATCGCGGCGTCCTGCCACATGTGGGGTTTAGGGTTGTGCCAGAAGAAGGGCGTTTAGGGGTACCTTGGAAGTGGATTGCAAGGTGTAAGGTCCGTTGTGCTGCCCCTTGATGAAGGCATGTATGCCTTCAGTCATATTCAGAATCCTGCTACTATGTAGGGAATATTCTTTAATTCAAGGGTACTGAGCTCTGTGGGTAAAGGTGGTCAGATCTAGGATTCGGGTTTCAGGCCTTACTGAGGGGTTCCAGAACCTTTTTGTACAAGGCTACAAGAAGATTACTGTGGGATTAAAAGAGGCTAGTGTACTGGAGGGTCCCTCGAAGAAAGGGAGTAGGGACTGATCCCGAATTAGATGATAAGGTTTAGGGTTTAGGGCTATGTTTTTCGATCCTTGCCCATGCAAGCAAGTGTAGGGCTTGGGATTTTTGTCACTTCTGCAGGTGGAAGGAAGGTGCACATTGGACTAATACAGCTTTTGAACTTGAAGAGGATGCTGACATCCAGAACCCAAGACCCCCAAGACGACCATGGACATGCTAAGCTGGACGTACCCTCAAGCCTAAACACGAAGATCCTGAATCCTAACCTAGGGTCTAGGGCTCAGGGTTCAGGCTTTAGGTTTTGGGGTTTTCGGTCTCCAAAAAAGCTCAAACCCTGAATCCTGAATCCCGAACCGCAAGCCATGGATCCCGGAAGTCCCCATTGAAACCATACACACTTGGACTAGGGTTTAGGGTTTAGGGTTTACTTGGACTCTGCGATTTGAGAAAAAAGAGCACTGTAGTCTGGTTCTGATAGTCAAATACTCGTCCAAAGCTTGGCCTACAACTTCTGCTACGGAAATCCCGAGTATCTGACTTTCGGCGTCTCGGACCCTTAAGGGTGCTGCATGCCCATAAACACCACCCAGTAAGTTAGGATTCCAAGAAGAGTCATGCTTGGCGTCTTTGGGCGGGACTCATGATTAACCCTACCGGGTGTGGTGTAAGTGTGATCAAGAAACGAAGGATGCTGCGGATACAGGGCTCGTAGGAAAAAATATGGATCCCCCACCAAGGATTCGACGAAGACGTTTTGAGGAGCCTTTTTTCCCCAACGAGGGGTGAGGGTTCAGGGCTGAGAGTAAGGTGTCGCATTGAAGGTAGCCCACAAGCGCACGTCACACCCGCGGGTGGAAACCCTAAAAGCCGAGACCCTAAACCGGAACCCCGAACCTTCGAAAAAGACTTTTTAAAGGTTGACCTGCTTAATCAATCGCTAAGTCTGCTGCTTTAGGGATCTCCTACAGCCCTACCACCAGCGTTGAAAGCTGGAAGTCACATGCAGCAGGCATGTAGCAATTTCTCATGAATCTGACATCGCTGCAACTGCCACGGGCCAATCCAGTCACCCATTGCGTAGCGACAGCCGGACCGACAGTCGTGCTAGCAGTTTCTGGACAAGGCGGCTCAGCCTACTCTGTTGCTTTGATTGGCGGATGGCCTGCAGAACCAGCACCTGTCCCCGTCGCTGGTGCCTCCTCCGCTTTAGTGGCTGCAGGCGCCTGAGATCGGCGGGCCTTCTTCCTTGCCAATGATTTAAGCTTTCATAAGTAGGTTCCCCGACCCCCCTCTAATCCAGGGTCCCACATAACAGACTCCAAGCCCTAGACCCTATGAATCCCCCTAAGTTTTACAAGTACCTCTAAGGCCCTGAAGCCCTGTATATATAATATACCACAAGACACATATCCCTACACATGCGACATTGAACGCACCCTTATCCGGGGAAAAAGCAAATCCTAAACCCTAGATCTTTAACCCTAACCCTAAATCCTAAACCCTGAATTCTATACACTCCAAACCATAGACTTTGTGGGAAACTCCTGGATGTCAGTAATCTGAAACTCGTCGAAGCAGAGGACGTCAATGTCGTCGGCCAAGGAGTTCGCTGCCACCTGCTGAGGGTTCAGGTTTTAAAGTTTAGGATTTAGGGTTTAGGGCTTAAGGCTTAGGGATTAGGGTTTAGGGTTGAGGGGACTTAGGGCTCAAGATTTAGGGTTTAGGGATTGGCTTTGGGGGCTTTGGGCAACGCGAAGCATGTTTCTCAGCTTGTTTCCCGTGCGATCTTTCATGGGGGGCCTCTACAATGCCCTTGTGCCTTTGCAAGCAACATTTACAAAGCTGTTATTTCATGATATTGTTCTTGGGTTTACATACATACATACATACATACATACATACACATATATATATATATATGTATATATACATATAGTAATTCTATTGCTTCCCATGCCTACCTCGTTTTTGAGAAGCCTCGTTCACTCCCTCACGGACAGTCCGGCTTAGAATGAGAAACTGAGCAAGGCATGAAGCGCAAAAAAGAATGAGTATTCTCCAAGTACTTGAAACAAGTTGCGACGGGCGGGGGAAACATGAGAACTCGCTTGGCAAGAAGCTGATATGCTCACGCGCACTTTCGAACATGACTCCGAAAGCCCTAAACCCTTCAAGGCCAACTGTCCTTTCATACCGGTACTTCCCATGCTTCCACACACATATGATCAAACGTTGCATCTTGTCCTAGTTGCTTCTTAGCCTACGCGAGATAGGCTTAGAAGCTGCGGAACCTCCACCGGGCGTTCTTGCTGAATTTGATGTATCTGATGGTGCAGTCCTTCAGCTGGCAATCGTAGCTGTTGCGGGATTGGGCTTTGACTTTGAGGGATCCAGGAGATCGATAGCTAACATATACTATATCTTCTTTTTAGCAAGGCATGGGCAAACCTATTGCATGCCTGATTTCCACCAAGTATGCTGTGGGATTCGTACTACGAGTTGCCTGTCCTAATCCCTTGATCCTGCACAGAGCAGCTATGAATAAGGTCAAGCGGGGTAAGACTCCAGTAGCGGAGCCCTCTGTTTATGAGGTTGAAACCATAAGCCCCCAGAATGGGCCCTTAACTCCTCAACCCATACCTGTGTACCCTCAAGGGTCCCTGGAATCCCCCTAATGCCGTAAGGGTCGTTTTGGGCCCATACTTCTAACCTTTCACCGTTGGGGACCTCAAATGTTTAGGGATTGGGGAGTTTAGGGTTTCAGGTCATTTACGGTGCTGCATCATAAGCCGTTTGCAGATTGTGATGCTTGCTTCTGAAAATCTTGGAGACCATGTGAGTGTGAGCTACAGTATAGTCTCAACTCCTAGTATCCCCCTTAAGCACCCCAACAACACTCCCCCAGAAACCCTAAAGCCTGATCCCCAATAGAACCCCCTTTGAGGAGCTTGTTTAGACTACAGCTCATGTGGGGCTGCGCTAGATAGGAGGCTCTTTAGGGACCATGTGGATGTTGGGCTTAGGAGTTAGGATTTGGGGATGGGGGCTGCAAACTTGTTCAGGTGCTCCTCTGGCAGCACATACAAGGCTGTGGCCATCTCTTTGATTCCTGTCCAGCTGCTGCGACTGGGTTCCCAGGCTCAGGAGTTGCAGCCGGGCATCCCATGTCCGCGGGTTGTCTTCGCCATGCCTGTTGCACCGTCAGTGCGTTCTCGTGGCACTGATCGGCCTCGCTGAGTCAGGACCGCTTTCTTCCTCGCGTCCTTGAGGTCATCGGCTGCCTGACTGAAGGCCTGGTTGGCTTTTGGGTCACTATTTTGCCGATTTTGGGGGTCCGGGTAATTCTTATGGTCTGAATCCAAGAACCCTTCGCTTATGACCAATGTGAAAAATGCTTTGCAGAGCTACAAGTAAACGCAAAAGCAGACTACACTGCAAAATCCACAAAGCCAAATGCATCCTGCGCAGGTGTCTGCAGAAAGGAGGTTTCATGCGACGTTTCGGGAGGGCCTCCGAGGGGCCTCCGAACTTTGCTGCTTGTTACACAGATTTGCGCAACGGATCCCTACATGGCTGGTTAGGGTTTAGGGTTTAGGGTTTCTTCGGGTGTAGGGTGTAGGGTAGCCCTCTATATTCAATCCCCTTCCGTTCCTGCAAGCCCCACTAAACACCAACAACACAAGGCTACCCCATACCCGAAACCCAACAAATCTACCCATAACACGCCATGGATTGATTTGTTTGCATGTTGCTTTTGCGTCTGACTCCCTATCTTTGAATCCTGAAGGCCTGAACAATTTAAGCTCCATGTCAGGAAACCTAAACCCCAAACCCTAAATCTCTTCAAATCCCTGCTGGCTAACATGTAGCGGCTCTTAGCCGCCAGCCCATCATAAACTCGTAGAAGTGACGCCGGAGCGTCCTGAGTCCGGCCTGTCTAGGTTCTTGGGGGCTTCCAACAGTCGAAAAAAAACTGTTAAAAGGTTACCTGTATAAGATACAGTACCGCGGGGTATCCGGGGAGACCTCTGATTTTGAAAATGTTCATTCAGGAATGGGCTGCTGTTGAGCAGCTTGATTCAAGTTACTAGAATAAGGAAAACCCATTATGTGCAATATGTACCCAGATTATGGTATCTTAAGCTCTAAACTCTAAACCCCAAGCCCTATATACGCATATGATGATAACTTAAACTTCAGTTCCTTCACGGCAACCCAGAAAAATGAGGGAGCTCGCGATGCGTAGGGGTTGGAATTCGGGCTTTGGCTGTCTTAAGCTTAGATCTACCCGCGAAGGTATGGGATCTAGAGTTAGTTGTTTAGTGTTTAGGGTTTTGGTCTTAGGGTTTGGTTTCGGGTCTAGGGCTCAGGGTTTGGTTTATATAGGGTTTACGGTTTGTCTTAGAGTTTTGCGTCTTGCTTAGCTGTACCTACGCCATAACTGACCTCGAAAGCTAGCCAGTTTAAATCCATGCGCGCAAGTGTAGGCGAGCTTTAGGCAGGTTATGGCTGCTAACATTACTGAGAAGGCTGTTTCAGGTAGTTGGGTTGGGACATGAAGACTTCTGAAAATAGAGATATCCTAGGGGCCTTTCGGGCTTACAGTAATTGGCATGACATACTGCCCGAGTAGGCCCATGAGACATTCTCGTCCAGGAGAAATGTTGAAAAGCTGCCCATCTAGGTGATTTCTCCAAGCCCGGCGACTAGGCGAGCATCTGAGATGATGGGGCAACGTGATTTTGCTTCCTTGATGGTCAATCTGTACACTTAGAAGCTGCTTTCAGACGGGACACCTGAACCATCAGAATGCTCCAAGAAAAGAAATACTCACGAAGCTCAACAGACTACAACGGACGTTCTGCTTGGCCACAAGCCCTTGCAAACCCCGAAGCAAGTTTGTGGTGGATAGAGTCAGATAGAGCTGAGGAATATGCATGGGCAACTGCAAGGTTCTATGGCAAAAAGCATCTGCTGGGAGGCTGCTATCCTGGCCTCACCCATCGAGAAAAAATCAACCCTCCATATCCCAAACATCACACCCTAAACCCACGATCAGCAGACCCTGATCTCGAAATGATAGACCCGAAGCCTCCTATCCTCGACAACCAAATTTCAACCTGAAACCCCGTAGACCATCAATCTGCTAAAGCTCCACCCCCGATTTGGGCTTAAGTTTAAGTCCTGGACTCAACACCTCAACCCTCAACCCAAAACTAGAGCTCCGAACTGATTCCACAGCGGAATAATGTCAGAAACTGGATTTACATCTTCCCCATTCGGTTGTTCGTATAATAAGAAGATTGCAAATTTCATCGCCAAAAACTGGCCCCTTTACAAAGATCTCAAGAATCTCAAATTCAACCAGGCAGTTTGAGGCAATCTTCAGTATACAAGAAGATGATGAGTGAGATCGGTATAATTTGCCCAGGAAAAAATCAGAACACCTCAAAACCCTCTTCGACTCACCTTGCAGTTGCAAAGCACTTCAATTTGAGGAGTTCCAAGCGAGCAATGCTGCCAAAATGGCATTTACAAGGAAACATAGTATATTCTTTGGTCTTGGTTAATGAAGACCACGATCAATAAAACCCTTTCCTTTTAAAGAGCCTTAATACTAGGATCCCTATTATCATCCCTATTCTAAGGGGACGGGGGTTTATTAATCAGTGGTCTTGGTTATAACTTGGGCTGCTCCCTACCTGGCCTGGCGCGCATGGTCGTAGAAGAGGTCCATCAACCTGGTAATCCTAAACCCTAAACCCTAAACCTTAACCGTTTAAGGTTTACTCTGAGGGTCCAAGTACCCAATAATCTCCTAGCATCGCCCTCAATAACCCCTATGATACTCCCCTATATAACCCCTTTTAACTTTTAAGGAGTTTACACTATAGCTCATATACTTACCCAGAACCTGTACAATAACTACCATTACGCAACCCGAAGTACCTAATTATTGGGTACGGGGACCCTTAGGCCTCGCCCTAGGCGTCCAGTATGAAGTCACTATATACTTCGGGATTTGTACGCTTGTACTCGTTATTTAGGCTGGGGGAAGTATGATACCAGGATAGGTTCGAGGGGTCCTATAAGAATTGACATGGCTCTATGGGAGTTGCATCAGCTACAATCAATACCTCCTACAGAATTGATGGATATGGGTTCCTTATTGAGAGATAAATATTAGGAACTATACTAGACTACAAGAAGCCCTATGTCCACTGTTAAGGGTCCCTTAATAAACCTAGCTCATATAAGGATTAAAGCGCAGAAAAACAAAAAAAACATGTTCAAGCCTACCCCTGGATAACCCCTACTTCTAGGATTATGCCAATGAATCTAAAGGATGTATTCTACAGGTCCTTTTTAAGAATCCTAAATTGCCTCCTAGAAGGGCTATATTGAGGTCGCGAAAGGGGATATCCAGGGATATTGGTGGCTAAAGGTTTATGAAGTTGGCTTTAAGGGATTCCGGTAGCGATTACATAGGGTCTAGGGTTTCCGGTTTAGAATTTGGGGGTTGGGGCTTAGGGTTGAGGGGTTTAGGGTTTAAGGGTTTAGGCTTTGAGGGTTAAGCACGTAGGGTTTAAGGGTTTAGGGTTCAGGGCTACATGCATGATGGGGGTCCCGAATGAGGATCCTAGAAGGATTTTGAGAAGTACCCAAATCTGCGCTTGCTCTTGTTCAGTTTCAGGATGTCTCTCGTAGGCTGGAAGGACACTGGGATTTCCATTAACATGTTCCCCCCAAACATACACACCAAATACTATAAACCAAACTCGCAAGAAGGGACGCCTGATTGTTGGAAATCCGCTACATGGTCTGCGGACTGCGCGCTCTGTGATAGGACAGCCGGTGCTCAGGAGAGACCAAGGTGGCACAGGATTCAAAACGAACCAAGTTACCCCACCAAGTGCAGTTTCTTCATCTCCCAGCATGCTCCCCACACGGTTTAGGGTTTAGGGTTTAGGGTTTAGGGTTTAGGGTTTAGGGCACGAAAAACACCCCCCGGGCCCTGTTGTCAGAGGACGCAAATGTGGACCATAAATCCTCAAGCCATGAGTCTTTGAATCAAAATAATGTAGACCCATGACTAGTAAACCACCTCCCCTTAATAGGGATTATAATAGGAGTCCTAAATAAAGGCCATCCAAAGGAGGGGGTTTAGTAATCATGGGTCTACATTAGTTACTCACTCGAGGATCTATGTCAAGTAAATCCTCATGAATCAAGCTCAGGAGCATGGTCTTTCCTGTCCCCACTGGGCCTCACGCTTGAGCAGTGGCCGCACAGTGCTTGGAAATTCGCAACATAAGGGGGCCCCAATATCGACCCCCAAATACGAGAATCCTTAGTGTGGGGAGCCCAAAAGGCGCCCATGATTTCGGGAAACCCCGATTTGGCGGTTGAAGCGCAGAGTTTCAAGGGCTTGGAAGCAAGGTATTAGCTTGGACCCTCACTACCATTACCCAAACCCCCAAAATATTCCTATATATAGTAAATAATAAGGTTTCCCCAATATAGTAACTTAATTTGAGCTCCTTAAATCCCTATATTCCCCCCAGTTTCCATATCATTTTCCATGTTCTTTTCCATTTGCTTCTCCATTATAGGGGGACAATATCCCTCAACCCTTTATTCTACCCCTTTGGTAACTTAATTTACGTTTAGTATCTCCCGTAGGACCTAGGGGTGGTTAAATGGAAACATGAATCAAGGGCAACTTCAGGAGTGTAGTTACCAATCAGGGGAATCTTATATAAGGGGTTTAGGGCTTAGGGTTATAAGGTATAACCCTAAGGGTCCAAGGATCCAAATGACAGGGTTTTAGGGCCCAAATACTAAATATGAATGGTATTGTGGCCCTAAAGCTCTATTACTTGCGTCCTTGGACTGTTGGGCATGTAAGGGCTACAGAAGGTTATGGGAAAGTATACGTGGGTACATAAGGCTTCTATGATCTCCCTGCATGGAAGCTCCCCTCCTCTCCTTGTCTGGCAATGAAAACTTTGGGTGTAGGTTTAGGGTTTAGGGCCTCAGGCTCAAGGGATGATCCTAGCAGAAGCTTACCCTAAGGACGCCCTACCCTCCATGCTGCTTGAGGGAGTGTGTGGAAGTGGATCGCTATAATAGTCCCTAAACCAAAAACAAGCCCTAAATCCTAAACACTCGGTGCCAAGCACTCAGCCATCCCGTAGATGCACCCCTCCCGCTTGCCCCTATGCCCCAGAAAGTTCCTACTCCTCATCGATTTCCCTCTGTACTAATGTCATACGGGTATTGGTCTGACGAACAGTTCCCAAAAATGAGGAACTACCATATGGACCCCTAGATATAATGTAGGCAAGCAACATCGGGCATCCGCATTATGCAATACTCTTCCAGAGTGAAAAGTAATTCCCGTGTATGAGAATGTGAGTTTGGTGATGGAAAATGAAAATGATTGCTTTGTGCCAAGACTCTCGG
The DNA here is from genome assembly GCA_905231905.1 of Symbiodinium pilosum. Classification (NCBI taxonomy): domain Eukaryota; class Dinophyceae; order Suessiales; family Symbiodiniaceae; genus Symbiodinium; species Symbiodinium pilosum. Next base: position 29,078 of record CAJNIZ010041435.1, read on the forward strand.
ATTGTGTTGGCAGGGCCTAAATAAAAACCAATCTCATCTTCATGTCTATTTGAGGTACCCATCTATACAAGCAATCTAGGATCAAAACATTTTGCAATCATGATTCTTAAGCCCTGTACAATTATAGTCTCCATTTCATTTTCCATGTTCTTTCCAAATTGATTGTAAATCATATTTGTAATAGCCCTAACTAACCCCTATATAACCCCTATATAACCCCATAGAACACTATACCATCCCAATTAGGCCCCTACATTACTGCGAAAGTGCCGCCTCCGAGGACCCGATAACTAGGGTTTAAGGTAGGAAAACAATTTAGATCATAGTGTTTGGTTCGGATCTCAAACACCGGTATTTAGGCACTTGGATCCTTAGCGTGAAAGATGTCAAAACCAAAGTGTGCCCCAATAATCGTCCTTAAAAACCTTTCAAAAAGGCAATCTTCTCTCCTATGAACCTCGTGCATGATTTTGCACAGTCGCGAATGCTCTCCTCAGCACCCGACATGTTCGGGCTACCTATGTCCAGGAGTCACTTTGGGGGGGCCTTAGCTGGAAGGACCCGAACCCCCAAACCCTAAACCCTAATCACGAACGTCCGTGGAGCTCTCAGGCCATAGTCCTCTGAAGCTCGCTTTGGTGTCACACATTCATGGCGACCAAAGTACGGATGGGATACATGACTGCAGCCAGCGGAGCGCCTTCTACCAAACATCACATGAATTGCCCAGAGCATAGGTATGACGCATAGGAAGCGTCTACTACTTGCAGACCGTTTTCTTTCCTACTCCTCTGCAGACTCCGTTAAGTCTACACTCGACACTCCTGAGGGCCGAAGCCCCATGAAGGGCCCAGGGCGTGCATGCAGCAATGTTGTAGCTTCCACTCGAACCTAAGCCCTAAAACCTGGTAAAACCTATAAAGGCCCATCAACCCTGACAACCCCATAAACTCCATGGACCTTCTAAACCCTATGAACATAAGCCAGGGCCCAGACCATGCATGTAGATGGAGCTTTTCTGCCGTGGCTTGCGCGGCTCGGCGGGTGTTGGCTCCCACTCGGCCTGAGGCAGCAGGGTTGGGTTTAGGGTTAGGATTGGGTTTAGGGCTTAGGGGTCAGGGTTTAGGGTTTAGGGTGAAGAGGTTTACGGGTTTGGGCTTAGGTTGGGTTCAAGGGAGATTTGGGGAGTTGCTGACACTATGGGGCCCTTAGGGACCCTGCGGACCTATGGGAGTTGTATTTACTAGCAGTATGTTCTTGCCAGTGGTATCAGTGCTCGTATGAATCTGATCATTGCTTTAGGCCGATTTGAGGGTTGCTGCTAGCATCTGCCTCCCCCAAACCAACATGGAACCCCATGTATCCCCTTTCAGAGGGCCGTAGTCTATGTAGGCCCTCTTTTGTGGTTTCATGTTAGTTTGGGGAACGTCTGAGGATCACATTAAATATTCCCTAAACCCTGAACCCCTAAACCCGAAAATCTTGAATAGTATATAGGGCTTTGCATCCTAAAGGACATCCCTCATCCCCGAACTTCGCGGCCTCGGGTTTTACAAGGGTTCCCTCCAGTCCTGTATTCAAGTTTCCTGCAATATTTCCTACTGCTCGTTGGCTTGCTGTTAAGGGACTTATGCTACTTGAGCATTATGGAGAGAGCCCTCTAATTCACTATAACAGCAACTCAATATCTTAACAGCAACCCGCTTTACTCCGAATGGCAACCTTCAGAAGTCTGCCGAAATCTGTTCGTTCTTTCAGCGCCGGGGTCAGCTTGCTGAAAGCTCGCACCCTGAATCCTAAACCTTCGGTTTTAGGGTTTAGGATATTAAGCCCATCCCTACCAGCCTGATCAACATCTTATGACCCCTGAAGCATGAAGTACACACCCCAACACCCCAATGCAAGTCATGAACCGTGGACCACCAAACCCAAATCCTAACCTAAACGCTGAGAACCAGAGCTGCTTTGTAACAAACCCCTAAAGCCTAAATCAGGTGCCTTTGCAGGCGCTGCGGCGGGCGTAGCTGAGGCATTGCCCTGAACAAGCAGACTCTAGGGTCTAGGGTCTATCCAAACCCCGCGGGCATGTAGAAAGTTAACCTTTTTATGGGTTTCGTGTCATCATTTTACTTACTTTTGGGGTCCACTTGCCTTGGGACTTAATGTTCAGGGTTTGGGGTTAAGGGTCTAGGGTTCGGGTGGTGAGCAAAGCCCTGAAAGAAAGAGCAGTATCACTCGGGCATGAAGGTCATCCCTTCCCATTTTAAGCGTTTAGGGTTTAGGGTAGGACTGTACGGGAACCACTTGAACTCTTCCGGTCAGCGCACATCCACCTGGAACCCCTCAACACTACAGAACTTAAAGCCTGAAGCCCAACACCCTGTAAACCCTAAGCCTGAAGCCCTACAAACTGTAAAGCTCACACCCTTGACCCCGTAAACTCTAAACCTTGCCAAGCTGCTTGGAGGTTCATAAGGCTTGGCGACTCTTTACTAAATATCTAGGCTCATAAACCCACCAACTGCCACCTGTAGGCTAAGTGGAAGTATGGCTACAACTTAATGACTGGAGCGATAAATGCCTTCTCAGCCCCACGAACCTCCAAGTAGACCCAAACCATAAACTAAATCCTAGAACCCTAAACCCTGTAAAACCTATAAACCCTAAACACTTTAAACCCTAATCCCTTTTAAAGGTCCATGTATCTTTTTTACAGGTCCCTTTTTTAAAGGGTACGATAAAGGAACCTTAATGGGAACCCCAAAGCAGAGAACCCCATAGTCGGCATATGCCAGGAGTGTACCTACCAGGAGCCTTTGATTCCGGTTATATTCTCGGGATTCTCCTGTGTTGGGGTTCCCAATGAACCCTAAAAGCCTAAACCCTACACCCTCAGCCCTAAACCCTAAACCAAAGACCTTAAACCGTAAACCCTAAACCTTAAATCCTAGACATTCAACCCTAAACCTTAAACCCTAAACCCTAAATCTCAAACCCTAATCCCTAAACTCCGTTTATATTCGCAGCAAACCATGAGCCACTCACCCAAAGGGTCCTAAGTACCCATATGGGGAATACTTACCCAAACCATAAGAAAAATACTACTACAGAAACCATACTTTGTACCATATAGGTACTTTGGACCCTTTGGGTCAGGAAGAAACTGCCTCGCCAGAAGCTGCCGACTTTGCCACAGCGCTGCGGGTGGCGGAGCTGCCTGCTCTTAAGCTTGAGTCTAGGGTTTAGAGTTTAGGGTTTATGGGTTTAGGGTTTAGAGTTTAGGGTTTATGGGTTTAGGGTTTAGAGTTTAGGGTTAATGGGTTTAGGGTTTAGAGTTTAGGGTTTATGGGTTTATAGGGTCTAGAGTTTAGGGCTTAGAGTTTAGGGTTTATAATTTAGGGTTTAGAGTTTAGGGTTTAGGGTTTGGGCTCCTTGTGAAACTCGCGTCAAAACCTTTGATTCTACCAGGTGGCAAAAGACGTAACGAGAATGCTAGCCCTATATGAGCTATAGTCTAAACTCCTAGTATCCCCTTAATAAGCCCTATAATCCTCCCGTATATGATCCCTTTTATATCCCCCTGCAGGGAGTTTACACTATAGCGCATATGGCTCTATGCCAGCATTTCGGTTTTTTGGTTCGGGATTGCCCGAACTCCTGGCGCTGTAGCCTCTACGTGAACATCCAGCAAGTGCAAATTTCAGCATCGAACTTTGATGCCCTACCCTAAATGAATGAACGTCTGCATAATTCCCTAAGGGAGCAAGGACCCAAATAATCGGGCTTTAGGGCCTAAAACCCTATCATTTGGGTCCTCGGGCCCTTAGGGATTGCCAAATTGCAAGAACCTGGTTCTCTTGAGGCCCTTCAGCTTTGGAACAATTCCAGCATCACATGGGGGGGGGGTTGTCAACCATACTACCTTTTTTGGGTACTCTCAACACTTTTCCCGAAACCCGAAACCAAACCCAAAACCAACCACGCTTCAGTAGGAACCTAAGCGTGCAACATCTGTGACAACCTGCCACGTGGGAGTCTTGAGATGCTTTTAGGATTGGGAGTTTAGGGCTTAGGGATTTGGATTTGGGTTCAAATCCCCTTCCACAACCACAAATCTCGAAGTGACAAGTACCCTTGCTATGCATTTGGGGTGGCTATTTGCTACTAAGGGAATGGGGAGGCTTTTATGAAAGAAGGGTGATCTGTACGGGGCTTGGTATTTCTGACAACCTACAGGTCCCAGCAAGCTCATATCGATAGTCATTTCTCACGAGTCCTGGGGTTTAGGGTTTCGGGCTAAACCCCATAATCCTAAACGCTCAACCCTAAACCCTACACCCTACACCTTAAACCCTAAACCCTAAACCCCAAACCCATGATTCTGTCACCCTAGGGGCTGATGCGTACAGAGCCCCAAACGAACCCTATAGTCCCCCTTAAGTAGATAGAATATGTCTTTGAGTACATTACAAGAAGATCTCCATATGCCCCATATTCTATCTACTTGAGGGGGACTAGAAACCCTAAACCCTCACAGACTTCAGCTTCCTCTAGGGGTCCACAGTATACGAATATCAGATACTCCCCCAAACCTAAGTGAGCAACAAGTTCTAGTACAATAACCCCATAAAGCACGAGCCATAGTCTGAACTCCTAGTATCCCCCTTAATAAGCCCTATAATACTCCCTTATATGATCCCCTATGTAGCCCCCTTTAAGGAGTGTAGACTGTAGCCCATATGATTATAAGCTGGAGGCATAACCTAAACCCTAAACCCGAAACCCACCCTAAACCCTAAACCCTAAACCCTAAACCAACCCTAAACCCACTCCGCTCCTGGGGGCGTTGCAACAAAGCTTCAACTTCTGCGAGTTGATTCCCGCGAGCTGCTGCTACGATTTCATCCACCTGTCATAAGTTTCAGGGTTAGGGATTTTGGGGTTTGGGGTTTAGGGCTTAGGGGGGTCGAACTTGAGGTGTAAGGTCCAGAGATTTAGGTTTCGGGATTCAGTGTTGAAAGATTGGTTTTCAAAGTTTGGATTTTGGAGTTTAGAAGTATGTCCCTAGGCTCCAAAAGTAACATGCATTATCTGGATAAGAGTCCAGTCGGCTTTCATTCTAGAAATTGCTGTTTGTACGAGGTCCAGGAGCTAGTTGAGGGCGTGGGCTCCCTAAACCTTGGACCCTAACCCTAAACCGTAAACTCTAAAACGTAATGTGGATCACGCTTTAGGGGACTTCACGGCTACAATGGAGTTCTATTGCAGGTTAACGGCATTTGATACATGACATGTTCATTTGCCTCTACCTGAACCTCAAAAGTATGTAGAATACTGGCGTTTCGAGCTTGTTTGGTGGATTTTGGGCTATTATTTGACCTACTTTTGGGGTTTAAGAAGCCCTGAAAGGTGCAACAAGGCTTTAAAGCAACCTTGAGGTAGATGCGCGCTACACCGATTTTGCCCCCTCAGGGTCCATGTCACCATATGGTACAGATACTTGAGGCACGCAAGGTTCCCAATATAACTTAGGAATATTTAGTCCCACGACATGTATATATATATGTATATGTGTCCCAAACCTCAAACCCTAAACTTGTGTATTTATTTAGATCCCTTGGGTATGCAGCAGTGGCAACTTCCGCTCTTCCGGCTAAACAACGAACGGTGCAATCGGTTTAGGGTACAGGGCTGGATCCCCAACCCTAAACTCATGATAACCCTATTAATCCTGTTTATTTCTCCACATTGTCCTACGGGACCTAATTTTCAGATCCCTTTGTGGAATTGGTTGCGCCACATGAAGCTCGACATGCGCAAGTCAAGCCCAGCTCGGTTGAAAAACATGAAACCTCAACACAGCTGTTGGGTCATAGTTGAATGCAGCCTGTGATTTCCATTATTCGGAAAGCTATGGAAACCCTAGACCTTAACAAACCAGATGTTCATTAGTGAGACGGAGCCAACACTTGGTTAAAAGGGGCATTGTCCCAAGGCACAGGCGCAGCACGATGTTTTCGCCTCTCAAGGCCCTTCAAAGAGCCAGCCGATCGCCTTGGGCGATGAAGCGGCAAGGTGGGAAACCTCCTTCTCGACGTATGCGTAGCCCTTCCTGTCCAGCCAGGCCACCTCCGCCTTTTGGGAATTCCCGAGTCCTTCGGACTCCTCAAGGAACTTGCCCTCATCTTCGGGCAGCCAGGCGAGGAACAGGCGCTGCACCTCACGAGAGTAGGGGGAAGATGTATCGGGACCCTTCTCTTTGGAAAGGGACCTGAGGCCTGCGTCGAGAGCATCCTTGAAACCTTGGGTTTCTTGGAAGCTCGCCATCTTGTTGGCGATCTCCTCTCTCCTCTTGTGCTCAATTCCTGCTGTGCTGAAGTCCTTGACTTTCCCTCTGCCTTTCTTGCCATTGAAGTAGTAAACTTCAAGGGTACAACCCAGCTCGACTGCCCGTTCTACGTTAGCGATCCATCGAGTCCACCACCTACAGCCCCACGGCTTCCGTTCTCCGTACAGGGCTGTGCACCAGCAGGTTCCTTTCAGGTCACGCAAGTCAGCCCTGATGGGGATAGAGTCATGCTGGCCAAAATCGCGCGAACCTTCCGGAAGAAAAACCACTGCTGCGCTGATTGCGCCGTAATCGCGACTGCCAGCCACAAGCGCATCCCACGCACGCTCGTACTTTCCAGGCCAAGAGCTGACGGTGTGACAGCCGGCGATCACATTGCCCTCGAAAACGATGGTGCGCTGGTGGGTGGTGTCGACTGCTTTCTCCAGGGACCAGTTGGTGGGTTGGTGCACCTTGAACAGGGTCCGAAGGGCAAGGGAGCACATCAGCGGGCAAAGCGCCATGAAGTTGCAGACATTAGGATTGTCAACTCGGCACAGGAAGCAGCAATGACAGCAGATCAGCAGCGCTACGCCGGACCACAGGGCCAAAACGGCCACGGCCAGGCCCGCGAGGCCATGCGCCACCGTCATCGCAATCAGGCAGCCGAAGCCACAGAAGGAGATGCAAACGACACCGGCGAGTAAAGCTAGCACTTCCTCTGGAGGTCTTTCTCCCCCGTCCTTCTCGAAGCTTTGCAGCTCGGGCCTTGCCTTGCGGACCGCCTCTCGCACCTCGGACTCGTCTCCGTCCCCCGGGAAAGCCGCATAGCCAACCGCAAGGCCAAAGCAGGCGCAGAGGCAGAGCACCAGCCAAGCGAGGCTGAGCCCCATTGCTTGCAACAGCTGATGTTCTGTGCTGCTGAAGGCGAGGAATGTGCAGAATATCATGAAAACCAAGCAAGCTGTGACCAGGAGAGCGCCAAAGAGCACAAAGCACCTTCTCCTTCGATGGATAGCGTGCCTGACTGTGCTGTTCAACAGGTACTGGATCTCTTCCTGCCGCGCATTCCGTAAGCGGGCTTCGGCTGCCGCTGCTTCTTCCTCCTCACGAATGAATTGATCTGACGCATCCCTGAAAACATCTCCGAAATCCAGCGGCACGCGCCAGCCGCCGGTTTGCACAGTTGTGGTTCCACCTATTTCGGGAGCATCCCGCAAGCGAACCCAGATCTGCAATCCATGCGGATGCTCACGTTCCAGCTTGGATCCGGGGTAAAGTACATGCCAACTGTCCCCTAGACCCGTTTTCACCTCGATTGCAACTTGCAGATCATTCCACACTTGGCAGCTTTCTGTACGGCATGCTTCTGCATGATGGGGCTCCACGACCAGAGCTGTCTCGCCTTCTGAAACCGCTCCATCTCGCATATGAACTTGGCAGTCAGCTCGAATACCCCCTAAACGCTCAACCCTAAATTGTGTATGGGAATAGCCTCCTGGTACGATGGTCTGCAGCCAGCGAAGTCTCTGCGCACGGGCCAGGTCACATGAAAATGAGCTACAATCAACACGTGAGTTCCTAAGCTTAGGGGCTTAGGGTTTAGGGTTCAGGGTCAGGGTTTAAGTATCATATCGGAGACGTGCACATGGCTTTCCACTGCTGGGGGCCCTGCCACTATCACGGGCAGTGCTACTGAACATTCCCTAATTCAGGTTCCAATGCTTCGTGGTGCTGACAATACACCAGTTGCTGGCTAGTGCGTTTCCCACTGCGATTTGCTTTTGCTTTACATTTCGGAGGTAATCGTGCTCAACGGCCTCCAGTACTGAGTAGCTTGAGGGAGTCTCAGAGAGCTTGCGAATTTGCTCAGCTGCACTCGAGCTGTCAAGTGCTTGGGTGAGGATGCAGCTTTGGAGACTTCCAGAACTTTAATGACGAACCCTTTGGGACCTTGAGCCACGCAGCGACTACGGCGAGGAGATGCTTCAATGGCATCGTGGGGCCTTTACCCCTGCTACACTCTTCCTTTTTTGTCACAAGGAAGGATTGTTCTGGTTGACCCCACTGGCTTGTGACCTACGACGACGATCTTTATAGCCTGACTGGCTTTGCTGCGACGATTAAAGGGGGCTGTTCTCAGTGTCAATGTGACCAAAATACACATACCCAGTATGCCTGTGCCTCATCCGGCGCGAGTGTACTCATCAGCTCTGAACGCCTGATGCCTCAAGCCGAACCCTCCATGTTTATAGCTGCCCACCTCAATCCGCGTTGCAAGGATGTAGGGCAGCAGCACGAGGTGTACGTCTGTAGGTTCTGCTATCCTCGCCATGTCCTGTGTTGCATGAGCTGTCCGAATGATCATGCTGTGTTAATTTTTCCTTGTTGCGGGAGACCATGTTGGGCCCCTGCGTTTGGGGGGAACCATTTGAGGGAGCAATACGGTTGATACTTGACACCCTGCATGACTTGAGCTACTGCCATACCATACCCCAAGTAGCAGGTACTTGGGGTTATGCGGTGCCTTCAAGCCTAAAACCTAAACTATAAATTCATCAGCCTTAGCTTCAGAACATCTTTGCAGCCTTCTGATGCGCCCTGTAGGTCTGACAAAACTTCAGGCAGCGAATTCCAAGGAGAAGACGCTGCGGTGTCCAAATTTGGTATACACAGTGGTCAGAAAGAGAAATACAGGAAAACTGATTGACTTGGGGCTTTCAAAAAAGGGTTCCTTATTTCGGCGGGGTCCAATAATGTGGCTCACCGCATTTGGCGGGTGGGGCTGTATTGGGTACCCACAAACGTATATGAATAATCTCCATCTCCTAATGTCCGTCTTCTGGGGCAAAGTTACGGGAACCAGCCAAGCCTTGAATACTCGGACGTCCTAGAAAAGGGGGGCCACGCTGTAGACAAACATGCCTAAACCCTATAGTCCCCCTTAAGTAGATAGAATGTTGCTTTAGATGTACTATCATAAGACCCCCATACACCCCCATATTCTATCTACTTAAGGGAGACTATAAACCCCTATAATCCTAAACCCTAAACTCCAAATCCTAAACCCTAAACCCCAAATCCTAAACCCTATATTTCTATCTACTTAAGGATATTTCAACTGGATTGCGGTATGTCCTGACTTTTCCAAGGCTTCATTGGGCTGCTTTCTAAAGGAGCCTGGAAGCTGGCTTTTGTCCAGATACTCTACTTCGAAGGGCTTAGCAAAGAAGAACAAGGGAATATATATACATATATATATATGTATATATATGTATAGAGATATATATATATATATGTATATACAGATATAGATATATATATATATATATAGATCTACATGTATATATTTTTAGAGATATAGATCTAGATATAGATATAGGGTTGAGGTTTAGTGTTCAAGGTTTAGGGTAGGGAATGAGGGACTGCATTATAGGGATTCTAACCCCAGTAAGTTTATGTTGTTGAAGAAATTTTCTCTCATCCATCACCAAAGTTCAAAGTCCTGTCTAACTAATTTTAAATTCTCAGAGGGACAGTCTAGCGGATACAAAGGAACCGTAAATTCTAAAACCTAAACCCTCTACGGAATGTTCAGGGTGGGAAACCTAATATCCACAGGCGTGCTTGTGTGTTGAAAACTTCACAGGTCGGGGCGCCCTAGGACGAACCCATAGTTCCAAAAGAATCGCTGGGTTTAGGTTTTAGGGTTAAGGTGGAGCACCCCACGTTACCTAACTCAATCCTAAACCCTGAAGCGCAGCATTCTATACTTAGGGTAGAAACGCAGATGCAATGCAACCATGCAATCACTCTTTGCAGGCCAGGAGACATTCATCATTTCGTGACCACGCAGGATACGCAGTTGGAATCGAGGAAGGCCAAAAATTCGCGTGAGCCTTGTGTTCTGACATGTGGGAAGGGGCCCTGGAAGGGCTACTTCTGACACCCATAGGTGAGCCCAGGCTAAAACCCAGAAAAGATTATATGGAGAGTTGTAAGATACATGGTCCCTCTTTGCATACCGAATACCATATGGAGCCTCATATGCAAGGTACACATGGAAGGTTCATGATTTTGACACCCTTCCAAAGAAACCCTAGCCCTGCCCCAAACGCAAGGTGCCCTGGAATGGGGTTTTTCCCATCTCGCTGAAGCCCCAAAAGGAGGAAGAATAACAGCCTGTTCTCTCTTTTGTTGGGTTTGGGGCCATTGTTCCCCTAAACCCAAAACCCTAAACCGGCTTAGGGTTCAAGATTTTCAGTGCTGTTGAGGATCCCTGAAGCAAGCGTGACTACATTCTACAGCTTAGGGCTTAGGCTTTAGGGATTTAGGTCATGGGGTTTAGGGGGGTGCTTGCTTGCTAGGGGTTTAAGCATTGAGGGTTCAGGTGCCAAATGGCCCGACGTAGGCGTATAGACGTTATAGGGCCAGGGCCCAGTGCAAGTATTAACCCAAATCCCTAAACCCTATGGAAGTAGAAGCCTGGGGACTCCCATATATTAACATGCAACGTAGTGCAACGGGGACCCCTATTAAGTCTGCAAGGCTACCATCTTTTGAAAAGGACCTACGTGGGATTCCGTTTTCTTTTGAATGGGGCATTCTGCGGCTTAGGGCCCAAACCCACCACACCATTCTGGATACTGGGTTGGGGTTGAAGAAGACTCCATCATTGCCGAGCAGTATTTAAGACCTGCTCCACCTTTAACCCGCCAACCCAAACATAAACGGCCAACCCGCTCAATTACCCACCCCAAACCTACATCCCTCGAGGCATCTAAGGTCGTCAGACTGTACCCTAATCCCGAAACCCTAAACTAAACCCTAACCTGAAGCCGAAGCCCGTGAATTGACAGCTGTACGAGCTGTTGGTCCCCACTGGCCTTCGCTTCAGTTCTCGTATGTTGAACGTCTCGCTTGATGCCTGCGAGGAGCCAGATGAGCCATTGTCTAAACTCCTTATAAAAGGGATTATATAGGGGATTGTACAGGGGAATACTATAGGGGGTATTAAGGGGGATACTAGGAGTTTAGACTATAGCTCAGATGGGTGCCATTGTGGGATTCAAGGGCTTACAAACTCTTAGACTTCGAAGCCCAGTCAACCATGTGCAGTACTGTGTTCTCGGGTTCGAGGTCTGTAGCGTGGATTTTCTTTTGGAGGTAGCGCGGAACATGCTTAACTGGGCCTCCTAGGAGTGTTTGAGGTGTAGGTGTCAGATTTGGGGTTTGCGGGATTGGTTTAGAGTTTTTTTGGGGGGTCTCTGATTCAGGATTTGAGTAGGGGTCATGGCAATGCGCACGAACGCGCCCACCAACGGTCCACCCTAAACCCTAAACCCTAAACCCCTAAACCCTAAACCCTAAACCCCTAAACCCTAAACCCCTAAACCCTAAACCCTAAACCCTAAAGAAGGTGGGCACAAGGGCCGTTGTGCCTGAATGCCTTGAGTTGACTGGGGCAAAGAATTGGATGTTCAGTGCGGAAGCCAGCGATGTTTCTTAGGAGACATGGTAGTTTCCCAAAATTAGGGGTATCTTTTTAGGGGTCCTAGTAATAAGGATTATAGTATTTTTGGGGTCTATATTGGGGTCCCCTTATTTTGAGAAACTACCACATGGCCCGTCTGAAGTTATGACTACAATTAGCATAATGGTCACGGACTTGCCTCTTGTTTAGGTTTAGTTTAAGTGCTAGTGGTTCTCAAAACTATGGGCCCATTCTCGGCGTAAACTATAGTGCAACAAGTATTATTCAGGGGTACCACAATGTGAACCCACATATTTCTCAGCTCAGGGTGTCGGATTTCGAAAATCACATTCTTCAGCCATTATAATTACAAGAAGCGGAATTCACTTTATAAGTATACCTACATATAATCACCACAGAACCTGAAGCAAAGCTACTACTGCTTGAACCCTAAGCCCTAGACCCTGAGCCCTACACCCTAAACCCTGAACCCTAAACCCAAAACCCTTTGCAGATGAGACTTTTGCAACTTCTCTTCGCGTGCACCCTCTCTCCTGGCTGTCACCACGATTCCTCTGGGTTGGCCCGAAGAATTTCGTGTATAGGGCCCCCGATTAATTAAGGGCGTTTGGCAACATGATGACTGTCCCAGTGTCTACCCAGTCCTTTTGAACCTTGATGGCTCATACCAGACATTCAAAAGACCAAGACATTGCGCCATACTCCCGCGGAACGCATTAAACACGCCAAAAACGGATTGTATCAACACCTATAGTCCCCCTTAAGTAGATAGAATATGGGGTATATGGGATCTTACTATAACATACACAAAGCCGTATCTTATCTACGTAAGTAAGGGGGACTATAGACACAGCCCTAAGATTCAGCTCGGCTTTCGGCATCTTCAGCTCAAAAGCAAAACCATACCCGCGGCGCCAAACACCGGACTCAAGTCTTTAACTCTCCACCCCTTAACTGTTGGGCTTGGGGTTTAGGGCTGTTGAAAGCCACAGCTACCCCCAACACCCCAAAACACCCTTAGACATCCCTCTTCCTATGTGTGTATATGTACATATACAGATATATATACATATGTATGTATGTATGTATACATATATACATATATAATATGTGTATACATATATCTGTATATACACACGCGCTGCATGCCTCTTCCATAGATATGGCTGTCACCTCACCTCCGCCAATCCTGGGTTCCCAAGCTTTTAAGCTTAGGATTCCAGATTTGGTAGTTTCCCAAGACAGGGGAACCCCAATGTAGACCCCGAAATATGATAATCCTGAGTATAGGGACCCCAAAAAGGTATCCCTAATTTTGGGAAACCCCCATTTTGTGTTTAGAGATTAAGGATTACAGTCTGGGGTTTAAAGTTTGGGGTTCGGAGTCTAAGGGTCATGGAGTAGGGTTTAAGCTGTAGATTTAGAGATAAAGGATCAGGGTCTGGGCTAAGGGTTCCCAAGCAAAAGGCTTCTCTAAATAAGGGGCCCTGAGAAACACTGGGGGTGCACGCATCTGTTGGTTTCGGTCCTGGTCGGTCTTGGGGCTAAAGGTCAAAAACTACTTCCTGGAGCCCAAATCAAGGATAAATGATATGTCAAAGGCCCAGCTGAAAAGTTCAAAAGCCAAGGTCTTACGTATCTTCTGTTCATTGAGGAAATCAGGCAACATGTACGGTATGGTGGACATGGGAGAATTGGTGTAGTGCAGGATTTGTTGCATCAAGCGTTCTACACCCATCGGGTACGACTAGTTCGAAGCACGTTGGCTTTTCTCTCAGGACATCCGATAGCGTCCCTAGAACCCTAAAGCCTAGACCTTTTTCGCATCTTAGGATCTGCAGTGCAAGTATTGAGATGGTTTCTATGGGTTCAAGGTAGTGCGGGCTCCTAAGTATAGATGGACCGAGTCGCGGAGGCTGCAAACGACTAGGGCTTAGGGTGAAAGGTTAAAGGTCAATGGGCTTCGGGAAAACAACATGAACTCGGAACATCCTCTCAAGGAACAGCAGTCTTCATAGGGCGCTTTGGTGGTTTCATGCTAGTTTCATGGAGGGCAGAGCAAGACAACACTGCCCCGCAAATAAATGGGCGTACGGACCTACTTAACCCTGAACCCCAAACTTCAACTTAGGATTTAAGGTTTAATGTGGATGGCAGGAAATCTTGCACCACCCTATATGGTCCTCATCAGGATAACTGCGCTACTTTGCGGAACAATGAGCTGGGCTAAGTATATTTGGCCTCCCCTAAGCCCTACACCCCAAACGCTAAACCAAAAGACTTTTCTGACTAGTCACTCTGTGGTTGGAGGAGATCTTGCCCCACCTCATATTCCCCTTACACCAAGCGTTACAATATTTTGAACCCTAAAGCCTCTTTTAGGAACCTTAAGCTCTCAACCTAAACCCTAAACCGTGTGGTGCAAGATTTCCTCCATCCACCGGAGACGTGCCTTGTCCTTCCTGCCAGAGGAAAATAGTGAGATATGCTACGGAACTATATGATAGTCAAACAGGTTCTATGGGTCTCTAGTATTCACTTAAAATGCAAAGAGATTTTGGAGGGCTGCTAGGATAAGGGCAATGGTATATAGGAATCTACATGTTACATTGGGTTCTTTATTCATGGAAACCTCCATTTAATGTAATTAACGGTTGTTGCATTTCATCTTTGCCTACAGCCCTCAACCCTAAACCCTTCTGATCTTCTACGTTTGCAAACTCCTCAGCAGAATCAATTCCTGCTGCAACTGCTGTTCTCATGGATTCCCCTATCACTCCCCTGTACTCAGCCCCTTAGCTTCAACCTTAACTAGCTCAATTAGGCCTGATTATCCCTAAATACCGGGAAATCAGGGGTAACCCAGGTCGAGGTAGTATAGGGGGTGGTCCGGGAAACCAAGACTTTCATGGAATGCACTGCTGCGCAAGTGCAAACAACTCAAGCCTTATTCCTGAAAAACAGCAGCGAGGAGGAGGCCCACAAATAGAAATGCAACACTTATAACATGAATATATTTCATGAACACCCCTTAAAAGGGGAGCCCTTCATTTTTGGAAGCCCCTAATCGTACTAATCCTATAGATTCCTACCTACTTCTTGGAACCGCTAGATAGGACAAGAACTCATCGGCCTCCTACACCCAGCCGAGAGTCTGAAAGACGCGCAGCATCTTGTGATAGTGAGGCTGAATGAGGTTGAAGGACTCCAAATTGCCAACAGGAATAGCTCTGGCAGGTGAAGTTACTTACACAAAACACCTGAATTATACTCAGTATGGGCAAGAAGGTCTTTTGCAAGAGTGACTCGGGAGACGCTTGTTGAGGTGAACCTGCCCGCGCGGATTTCAGGACTTTGGGCGGTTGCTACAGACCCTAGGCCTTTAACCCCGAACCCTAAACCCCAAAACCCTAAGCCCTAAATTCTTCAGACCCTAGGCCCTTAACCCTAAACCCTAAACCCCAAAACCTTAAACCCTAAACTCTGCAGACCCTAGGCCCTGAGTTACTGCAGACTTGGAAGGCGCTGATTAGCTCTTCCTAGCGGCGCCTGCAAAAGCGCGGGCTATGAAGCCAAAATGGCTGTCCACACGTGACATTTAGGGTTTGGATTCAGTACTGCCCCCACCCAGTAACCGTCCATATTAGGGGTCCTATTACGGGCTATATATACCCATATTTTAAAATTATTATCCAACTGTTACTGAGGGGGGGGCAGTACCCAAGGTTTAGAGTTGAGAGCATGCAGCTATATGATCTATAGTCGAAAGTCGTAGTATCTGAATAACCCCTATAATGCTTCCCTGCGTAATTCCCTATCTAACCCCCTTTAAGGGGACCCTAAACCCTAAACCCTAGATAAAGAGGATTGTATAATCCCCTGTATAACACTCTTTAAGGAGTTTAGAATAGAGCTCGCATGTGCAGGGGTGCTGGGGATGCATTATGGCAGTTGGGCCTACTGGCTCCTTGTTAACGTGGGGGTCTCTCAAGATAAGGGGTACCTTTTTGGGGGTCCCCATGATAAGGATTGTAATATTTTGGGGTCTATATTGGGATCCCTAATTTTGGGAAACTACCACATACGATTAGGGTAAATTATGCGCACACAGCAGTGAGCCAGTGCACGGCGCATGCAATGCAGATACGACTAGGTTTAGGTTTTAGGGTCTAGGGATTTAGGATTATAGCTATATGCGTCCTTTTGGGCTTAGTATAGCAAGCAGCACAGGTTATGGTAAACAATCATCCAATTTAGGTTCGAGTAAACCCTGGATAAGAATGATGCTGGCCATTTTCAAGGTCTTATGCAGGACTGCTCTCCTCACAGGAAAAGTTTAGGATTGATGACTATGCCCATAGTCCCCGCCAGCTTACTACTCCAAAGGAAGGATTTCCTGCACAACTCTAGATTCTTGATTACCTGGGCACTGGAGCCATTGAAGGGCACTTGGCTTGGGCCAGAGGTCATCCACTTGGAACTTGAGGGTTCGCCTACATTCGAATTAAACTCAGAAATGAAAGCCCTAAACCCTAAACCCTAAACCCTAAAACTGAGTTTCTTCCAGAAAGGCCTCTGCAGGCTCCCCAGGTCCTTGTGCCCCACGTTCCTCCCGTCCCAGACGGCATCATATGAGCTATAGTCTAAACTCCTTAAAGGGGGGTTATATAGGGGATTATATAGGGGACTACCATAGGGGATATTAAGGGGGATACTAGGAGTTTAGACTATAGCTCATATGTTTTGAGTACTACTTGAGGTTATTAGGATTCCCGGATGCATTCCTTCTAGATGAGCCTCTGCTACACATGTTAGGATCCCCAAAATACTGTTGATACAAAAATCCTGCATGGCCTTAGTGTACTATAGGACCATTATTCCCATGGTATAAGGTACTTAGGGTCATGCAGGATTTCTAGTATCCACCGTAGGACACACTTTTGAGAAACTCTTTTACATCACATTCTGTAGCTGTTGAACTCGAGACCACAGTCCAGACTGAGACTTTATGGAGCCCTCTGCTTCCTTCCTGGAATCTTGCTTGGCTGGAAACCCAGAACCCTTGTCTTGCTGGTGGGGATGATGTCGCTTCTGCTGAAGCGCCAGAAGGGATGGATCCAGGAATTGGAGCCTATGAGTCCAGCTTAATCTCTCTATCCGCTGCGATGCTTTGATTTGTGGGTGATCTTCTCTTGGCAACATTCTGGGATGTTTCTGCTTTATCCTCCGTCCCCTAAACCCTAAACCCTAAAATGCTAAACCACAAACCCTAAACCCTGAACCGCTCCGCATTTTCCGCAGAGCTCAGCGCGAATCTGCAATGGGCGGGCGAATCAAGATCTCAACGTCTCAGACACAACCCCTAGCGTTTAGGGTTTAGGGGTTTAGGGGTTTAGGGTTTAATGGTTTAGGGTTTAGTGGTTTAGGGGTTTAGGGTTTAATTGGGTTTGAGCGTTTAGGGCGTAAGGGTCTAGGGATTAAGGGTTTGGTGCTTTTGGGGGTTTAGTGTTTAGGGTTAGGTGGTTTAGGGTTTCGGGGTTTAGGGTTTGATTAGGGTTAGAGCGTTTAGGGTTTAAGGGTTTAGGGATTAGGGTTGAGGGGTTTAGGGTTTGAGGGTTTAGGGGCTTAGGGCTTAGGGGTTTAGGCTTCAAGTGTTCAGGGGTTTAGGTTTGAGGGTTTAGGGATTTAGGGCTCTCTCAGCTTTATCTGCGATACAACTACCCTAATGGTTTAGGGGTTTGGGGCTTAGGAGTCTGCAATAGATAATGGCTTATCGGCAATGCCTCGCTGCTTATAAGTTGGGTTTTCCATAGCTAGTAAAAGACTGCTACGCCAAATGAAACAGCCATGGGCGCTAAATACTCTTCGATGACGTGCGGACATGATGACGCTGCCTGAGCCCTATATAACCCTTATATAACCTCTACATAACCCCTACAAGGCGCTATATACCAATTCGGAGGTAGCCCTAATGTTAAACACTTCTTTGGCACGAAGATTGCGCAGCAAAGCGAGGACACTCTTTGACAAAGGCCTCCAGAGTGCTGCAATTAGGGTTTAGGGTTTAGGGTTTTAGGGTTTAGGGTTTTAGGGTTTAGGGTTTAGGGTTTTAGGGTTTAGGGTTTAGGGTTTAGGGTTTTTGTTTTTTTTTGGCGCACCTTTTCTCCTCCGCAGGAGACCGTCCACAGACTAGGTGCGAAGGACCCTCTACTTATGCCTCCCCTTCAGTGCAGCTCCGAGTCCACGTGCTCATCTTCAATCTCGTTAGCTTCCTCTGCCGTGACTTCGGAGCCCGAGCACACATCACCATCACCCTCAATCTCTTCCGATGCCCGGCTCCGAAAGGCGTTCACCCCTGCTATGCCGTACTTGGCAACCACCTGCACATCACTCATGACCCCAATGTGCCACATGTGGTAGTGACAGTCGTCCATGAACGGCTGAATGGAGATGCTTGTGGAGGAGTGGTCGGTCATGGCCACGCTGCCTGCCAGCGCTCCAGTTGGCAGCAGGTACTCATCCGTGGAAGCCGCACCAGTGCCGTAGGCGATGTCAACGACGACAGGTGCTGCCTCTTGCACCTGGACTTGCCAGCCTCCTAGCTGATTTCCCTGTCCATCACGCACCACCATGCACACGCTGCTGGCAGCAGCATCGCTCGTTGAGGTGAGGGCATTCGGCAACCATCCAGTCGAGGAGGAGGGTTGTGTCGGCGCTGTTGCCAGCAGGATGTTGTCCAGCGTCTTCTTGACGCCCTTCCACGTAATTTCACACCATGCCCTCTCCTGGTCGTCATAATGAAGAGCTTCAACGGGGTCGTGCGACAGAAGCAGTTCCTCCAGCGAGGCCAGGAAGGGCCCCGTATGCTGTCGGCCCAGGGTAGCATACGCAGAGGATTGCAGCTGTTGCAGCAGCGCAAATGCTCTAGTTGCGCGAAGCCTCGGGTTGAGCTCCTCCATCTCCTTTTGCAACCGCAGCAGGGCATTGTATCCCGGGGTGGCTGCTGTCTGCATGAGGCAGGTCTTGTCATCCTCTCCATCATCTTCTCTGTCTCTGTCCTTCGCGTTCTTGTCCCTGTCCTTGCTGGGCGCTGGCAAGGTCCACTTCTTTCGATTCGCCGCCACAATGGCAGCGTTTATCTCAGCAATGAGGAGCGAGACAAATCTCGCGAAGGATGCGTACAATGCAGGCAGTTCTCCATCGTTCATCGTCATGGCATACTGCTGGACGTTGGTGGCAGTGCTTGCGGGAAGCGCTTGCATGCCGTCTGCATCTTTTCCTGGCACCTGTAGAAGGCCTCGCAACATCGCCATCTCTTCAGGCCCTTCGGCGGGCCAGGTGCTTGGCGCCGATCCTCCTGCGCTTCCTGAGCTAGCGGCTCCTCTTCTGCGTCTCGGAGGCGAGTTGGACGCCTTGGAGGTTCCTCGCTCTGCTTCTTTGTCCCACCAGTCGCCATCCCATTGCCACGAGTCCCAGTCACCCTCATCGTCCCATCCTCGATTTCGACCGTCTCCGTCGAGCTGTGGTTGTGCCAGGGCGCTTTTGGTGGGGATCCTGGAACCCATCTCCACCATCCTTTGGCATGGCACGTTTTACTTTTGCTCTTCCCTTCGCTCTTCCCCTTTGCCTTCTTTTTCGGCGGTGAGGTAGCCGCTTTAGTCTTCCTTCCCTGACGTCTTCTCCGCGGCGGCGACTTGCCCCATCCACCTTCGTCTTTTCTCCCCCACGTGGACGAGGACGACGACATCATGAGCCATGTGTGGTCGTCCTCCTGCGTTTGGCCGAACCCTGCTGTCACCCTTCTTCTTCCCTCAGGTCGGCCCGGGTCGGCTTGTCCTTTACTCCCTTCTTCACCGCGAGGTCGGGGGGTCCATGCACAGCCATGTTGCCGGGCCCATTCCAGCAGACGCCGTTGGGGGTGTAGTTGGCCTCCGTAGTCTCACTCTCCCTGCATGGCGGTCTCCAAAATGGAGAGGTGCCCTTGGGTCCGAAGACCGGCCGTTTGGTTGCCAAGGCAACGGGCAGGCATCCGCCCCATAGTCCGAGGACTGGCCGTTTTGTTGCCAACGCAACGGGCAGGCATCCGCCCCATATGAAGGCTGCAAGAGGCAGCATGCAAAACATGGCACCAGCTCGGGCCGTCTATGAGTTTTCAGTCGCTGGCCAGAGCGGCTTCATGCACTCACAAACTCACGCTCCAAGTCAAGTTCAGGCAGTCAATGCAAGCTCTTCACCCCTTCTATAAATCCTCCAGCGTTGCTTGGCGATTGGAGCTCCATGGAACTTCGAACTTCACCACCCATCGATTTTCTAGCTCACGCCATTCCGCCCGACTCCTCGCCTTCTCCCTCCAAGCCTCGGTAGCGATGCTCGCGATGTCCCTCTCAACCCCCATGAGGAACGGAAAATGCCGTCGGTGTCTTAGCCCTCCAGCCCTGGATTGCTCCACCGTCCACCAGGGTAGCGATCGAAAATTTGTGAGCATGGTGGCCACAGTGGGGCACGGGCCATCAGCCGCCCTTACTCTGTGTCCAGTGTACTGCCAAAAGGCCCTGAGGGCCAGGGTGCCCCATCTGGTCACTTCGTTGGTGAAAATGCACACCCTTGCCATACGATGAAATCTCTGTTTATAGTCCACCCAGAGTTCCTGGGGCCGTCTTCTGATGTTAAGAGCCATAGCCACGGCGTACATCTGGAAAGCATTGAGGGCCTGTTGGGCCTTGGGTGAGGGGAAGACCGCACCGATCATCCATCGGAACGATCCGAAGATGACACTTTCCAGCAATTTCAGCTTGGAAACAATTCTTCCGGGCCCCTGTAAGATGTGTTTGATGGAGAAAAGCTTTCTTCTCGCCTTGTTGATTTGGAAGTACAGGAGGTCAATATCACCGATGATAGGGTGCATCGGGGCATTCATGACAATGAGAGGCTCGTCGGTTCTCATCGGGACCAGTCTGAACCCTTGCAGCATGAGATGCGTGCCTTGCACATCTCCAAACGTGAGCAACTGACACTTTGGGGGTTGTATGTGAAGTCCCTCACGCGCTAGCCGTGGGAGCAGGTCGTCAAGGAGTTTCTGCATATGGTGCAGATTGCATTTCCAGAGTAGCAGATCGTCCATGTATCCGATGGGGTCCGCCTCAAGATCATGGAAAACGTACCCTCGGGGGTAGTGGGCCTCCTCAAGCACACACTCTAAAAACTTGGTTTAGGGTTTAGGGTTTAGGCCCTGCAACGAGTAGAAAACTCATGGAGGCTCGTACGCTGTCAAGGAACCACGTGCGCACCTTTACATGAGCCATTGTTTAAACTCCGAGTATCCCCCTTCATAAGCCCTTTAATAGTCCCCGATATAATCCCCTATATAACCCCCTTTATTAAGGAGTTTTGACTATGGTTCACATGTGGAGTGCTTGAGCAAAGCTAGTCCTCAAGTTTTTACTCGTCCGCAATTCCGCAAGTTACTATTCCTGCAACCCCGATTACCTACAGTTTTAGGGGTTATACCTACTAATCAGGGGGTAAGTACTACTAAACTGTACGTAATTGGGGTTACAGGTTAGGCCAGGCCATACAATTTCACCCTTGGCAACTCATATTGAAGTGTGCATGGCATGATGAACAAAACTTAGCGCTCGCTTGGGAGCTCAAGTAACGACAGCGCAGCCTCTGGGCAAGCTAGAGTAGGCAGGGATTTCTCAGAAAGATAAAACAAAAACAGTCGTCCCCGTAATTTTTGGATACGAATCAACTATTGAGAAATCACCCCAAAACATATACGCATGTGCCGAATCTGGCACACTCCCGCATCCGCCTGCGCCTCCAGATTTTAAATACCGTCTGATGAACGCCGTGCTGTCCTTCTATATCAATTTCTTGAAAAAGGGCCGGCTGTTTGGGGCTCCGTATAATAAGAGTATAATGTTAGGGTCTATATTTGCACCCCCTCCCCCCTCCCCACATATCTAGGATTCCTCCCATGGTGAGAAGGTTTGCAGTTATGGGGGGTGGCAGGGGGTGGAGCGAGGTTGTCCGCAACTATGCATTCCTTTCATTTTGGGAGGTCTAGAATAACCCTGGGGCTCTATGTCTACAAATAATACCTACATTGGGCCCCAATGTCTATCAATATTACCTACATTCGGCAGATTTGACTCTTAGGGTAATGATACCCAGACCTTTGGGTAAATCTACACATCGAGGAATGCACAAGAAATGGGTGCTCTTGATGGGACGCCCCAGGATATGAGAACAAACCTGGATCTGAAAGTTAAGCAGAGGGAACCCGCAACATAGCTGAGGACTTACCTGAACCCAAAAGGCATGCAAGATAATAATTGCCTTTTGGGCTATGCTTAAGGGTTTTGGGCTATTATTTCACCTACTTTTGGGATCCAGGTATGTTTGCGCCACCAGGAGAACGACACCACGACACACTTAGAGTTTTCTACAAAGCCCTTGATACGCTCACCAAAACCACACGTCCTCTACTGGCATCCGTAGCCATCTTTCACAGCACCTGAAACCATGGTTCCGAAAACAGAACGTTTATCGGACCAGCTACCCCGTCAGCCAAACATGAGTTCTCTGAATCTCATGCAACAGCAAACTTAGCGAAATGTCTCCCGAGTAACCTTGCGCACATGCAACCCCACTTAGTAGCAGCCCAAAAAAGAGCAGGGTTTAGGGTAGAGGGTTTCCGTACTGCATAAACATCACCATATTGCATCAATATCTCCACCCAAAAGCGTTAATTGAATCCCGTGACTGTATATAACCCTATATAAGCCCAATATAGTATAGTAGGTTCCATTTCATTACACTTATCCCTATATAACCCCAATATGTTGGAGGCTCAGGCTTCGTAGACTCTCACCACTTTCGTCGAAGGACCGTGTCGCGCTTCCCAGCTGGCACGGTTTAGGGTTTAGGGTTTAGGGAAGAGTCTCTGGATTTGGGGAGTACTGTGGGAGCCTGAGTAATAACGAAGCCAACGGTAAGGGACTTGGATTTTGGGTGGAGGGCTTAGGTTACTAATGTAAAATGTTTTAATTAGGGTGTGGGGCCTAGAAAACTCTAATTATAAATTGCATGAACACTAGGTCTCATATAGGGCTTAGTAATGATTTTGTACTGCAGGAGCCTGAACAACAACCAAGAAGTCCACTCAGAGGCACCCTAAGGGTTTTCTTTGTTCAGGTAGAAGGCATCTAGCCTCACAGTATTGGCAATCATTGAGGCTGTCTTGGCAGTAAGGGTCCCAGCGCTGAAAAAAGAAACAGCGCACCACATAGAGCCCCTATGCATCGTCATACCCCAATGCCCAAACCCTGGACCGATTCCTATGATGATATTGGGAACGTAGGCGGGTGCAGGTTTTCTTCCCTCAGAAGCACTCACTATCCAAATGTAGAAGGCAGGCCCCGGACTTCGAAGAATTCCGACACCCACTGAGGAAGGCCGGCCGGTCAGGGAGAGGCAGCACTTTCAGAAGTCTATAGCATTACCAAGCAAAAGCTCAAACCTTTCTGTGGTGGTTGCTCTAAATCCTAAACCCCAAACCCTAAACCCATACCCCGGCAGCATTGAACCTCACGTGTTACATTGTACATGATCAGGGACGCCATGGTCTAAACTCGGACTTCTTCTGTAATCCCCTCCCGTAATATCAAAACCCCCCACACTCCTGATATTGAATATTCTCAACATATTAAAATGTACCACAGGAATTTTTTTTGGGCGTGGGGTGGGGTTTTAATACTAGTGGGAACGTTCTGTGTCGCAAGCTGCAAGCCATTTTTAGCCATAGTCTAAACTCCTCGTATCCCCCCTTAGTTTGCCCTATACTACTCCCCTAAGGAGTTTAGACCCTAAACCCCATATAACCCCCTTTATGGACCCTAAGCCCTAAACCCTTTGGACTATAGCTCAGAAATGGTAATTTCCCAAAATAGGGGGACCCCAATATAGACCCCAAAATACTATAATCCTTAATACTGGGACCCCCAAAATGGTACCCCTAATTTTGGGAAACCCTAAACCCTATAATCCC